>JAYKKI010000039.1:2112500-2120000 GCA_039881145.1 Druceiella hillmani | reverse complement strand
CTTCCTCAGGGTTTCTATGAGTCTTTCGTTGAGTGAAATTTAATATCGTCACTTATATCAACGTAATATAAAATAACATTCTACTTTCATGACAACTTTTAATAAAACAGGTTTACGGAAGGGTTAACGATAGTTCATTTAATGTAATTCCGTTCCTAACATTTATTTAATATGTATTTGAATTTAAACAATATTACGCACAAATATTGGATTGTACGTAAATGAAATAAAACTAAGTATATATATTTTGGCAAGAATCTAATAAGACTCATTTTCATATATTAATTTTAAGGCTCTATACTCAAACAAGGAAAATATGTCTACACATATATGTACAACAATTTATAAATAGTTGACCGTGAATTCCTCAAACTCGGTTTTCTTCACCGTCTAACTAGAACCTCGCAATTGGATTAAATGACGTCGAATAGTAAATTAAATGAACTAAGCATTATCACTATATTCAGGCAGAATATAAAATAGTGACAACCTACTCGCGCATAACAGTTCAGTATAAAAAACAATAATATTGAAGGATCTCTTAATATTCAAATAAATCTTTTAATATTTTGAGTAAATTCAGGGTTATATGCAACTGTCTTTTTATTCGCAAATGTATATACCCAAAATTTAAAATGGTACATATGAGAGTAGGAGCTATACATTTTATCATAAAGGACTCGGATGAATATTTTTTGCATTTTCTTCAAAATAAATACATAATTTACCTCATAAGTAAACCAAATAAATTAATTCGTTTCGAATTTGCTACTTATGAGAGTGTTAGTTAGCTTTAATTTAGTTGATGTTACCGAATTTTCACGAGAATGTTGCATTTCAAATCTGAGTGTTCCAACTTCAGATTTATAAATATCCAAAATGTGATCGTGAAATGGGAACCGACTACGGTTAACCATGCCGCAGTCCTCCATATCAGGAATGAGATAAAATTTATCTTTCATGGATGCGTAATAAGTTTCCATGGCTCTATATATTATTTGTAATGTAGATAGCGCTGAGTCGTTTTCTTAAAACTCCTTATAGCATTTTTAAAAAAATTTTTGAGGTAGGCAATTTTTTTTCGTTACTTACAACATTTAATGACTACGGTAGTAATTTAATTTCGAAAACTGCTTTGTTTTCATTAATCGGGATTTTTCCAATAGATAATGTAAGGGCAGATAGTAGTGTTAAAGTTTGTACAGATATCGTAAATGTACTTAATAAGCTAAACGTTTGTACAGATAGTGTAAATGCAGATAAGAGAGGTATCGATTGTATAGACAGCTTAAAGGAATTTAATAGCGTAAAAGTTTGTATAGAGAGTGTAAATATAGATAGTAGCGTTAAAGTTAGTAAGTGTAAAGGTAGTTATTACGGTAAACCTTTGAACATATAGCGCAAAAATGTTTGCATTTTGGGCGTTTAAAGTACTAGTCAATACAGTATCGTGCACCTTTCACCATGCCCCGTTCTCGCTATACAAACGCGCGTTATTTATTTTATTTTTGTGTGAGAGTTGCCTTCCTGGGATTTTATCGGGAAAATGACTTATGGAATATTATTTGATTTGTAAAATGTTAACAAATTTTGAAAAAAATGTAGATCGGCTTTAAAATTAGGAAATAAATTGGTTTATATTATGTACTATAAGAATAGAGAAACCGAGTTTCTAGAAAACTTTCTTGGCTAGTAGCTTTGCATGTATATTTATTGAATCGGTCTTTCATATATTTAACTTAGCCGTAATCGACTCTTATGTCTTTATTGTTTACCATACGACAGAATCCATAAAACCACTTCAATTTTCTTTTTAAATAAATCTGCCTCTAAAAGCTATAAATATCTGAAAACTATCCATCGCGATTAATCATAATATTCAATAAATCTAGACCCAAGACTCTAACCCAGTCTCTCAGATTTCTCTGGCAAAACTATTTAAGTATTTGGCCTTATTTTTTCCGGTTAACTTTTTAAAAACAAAATATGGCCTTTTTATATTAAGCTGTTCGGTAAGATAGCTATTTCATCACATTTTATCTAATAATTATATTTTGGTAATTTTAAAGTACAATTAAATACTTTACAATTTAGGAACTAACGCACATGTTTTTTTATAAAAACAGATACCAAACATTCAATACACAAATTTGACTTGAATTTATAGATTGATTTATATGAATAACACTCCAAGCTTTTTAGTGGTATATCAGTAAAATATTGTAATTAGGTTATTGTCCATAAATAACCTTTAAATAATATTGTGAGATTACAATAAAACGTCGCAAATTTTAATTCAATTATTTAGTTATGTCTTTAATGAATAAAACAGTTTTCGTGCGCAAATCGAGCCTCGTGCCTCCAAGGGCTTCGTGACAATCCCTTAGAGGCAGTAACAAAATAAACAGGTTATTGTATTTTTTTGGTCTATTCTTATATTAGAATTCTTTTCATTACAAACATTTCTCATGTTTGACTAGGCTACATAATTTTTGTCATCCTGTCGTAATTCAATCGCTTATGTTACTATGCTACTGGCACGGAAGACTTTCAGAGAAGAATATATAATGACGTTTACAGATAGCGGACATAATTTAAGTTCAAGATGAGCAAACCTATTTTAAGGCTAGAAATTTCCTGATGAAGTTCATGCGAAAAAAATTGTAGGACTTAACCAATCTCAATTTTATCAATGATTCCTGTACTTATAAGAGATGGTACAAGCAAAAAGTTAATGAAGAAAGCAAGTCTATCTAAAAGGAGACCAGGCATGTTTAGGCTGTACGAAGCATTTGCGGCGTAAGAGTAATTTGTACAGAAAATATCGTGTGAAAAAAATATAAAAACAATATTATGCTTGAAAAACTATCCCATACTAGATTTCATTGCGATTCACATCGAGAGTAAATCTAAATAAAAACTATTAACGTTGGAGGAAATGTGTTGCTGAAATTCATCTGGCTCAAGGCAAAAACTCTTCGAAGACTGAAAACGGATATACTAATAATTCATATTTTTTTTAAATAGCTGTTCGCTTCCTAAGTATATGGTCATAATAATACTTCCAAAAATAATTATCTAGTCATCCGTGATAGACAAATAGTATGATCACTAAATAATACCCTTATAATGTTGGAAGTTGTTGTACCACCTTAACCTTTATCTATTGAAAAATTCAAAATAAGTTACATTAATTAATTTACACCTTACACTTGGCCAGTGTATCTTTACACCAAATCAACGTACATAATCAACGTACATAATTTAAAATATCGGCCTGCTTTACTCAATGCCTTACTATCAACGCATCCTTTTCAGTTTCCCCACAAATGCATGTGCAAAATATACATAATGAAAACAAATGTATATGAATACAATAATCGCTTACAGTTGAACTTTCACCAAAAATGATAAACTGATGTCAATAATTGAGTTTCCATACATATGCTGTAAAGAAGATAAATGATAATCAATAAAGAACTGAAACGATTTAACTTCCGTTCCATTTCAAATGACACACTGACTGTGGGTGTGAAAACAGCGCCTAAATGAATTTTTACCGATCTCATTTATGAGCGCCTAAGAAAATATTTGTGCGAATATTATTTTTTCCACATTGAGGTCTCAATATTTCAGTTCAAAACTTTGAAGATATTTCATCTTTTCGTTAAATTCTTTTTGAATGTAAACGCAATGATACAAATATTATACATTTGTTGTTTTTTGTTATTATTTTTTAAGAAGCAAGTCTCTGTTTGAAAGAAACACCGAATGGATTATATTTATTTAAATCTTCGATAATTAAGTACATAATACAATTATAAAAATAGGTATTTTATAATGCAATTAGTATAAGAAAATATTGTATTTTATTAAAAGTTGTTTTTGACATACCAAAACAAATAAATTATTTCGTTGGATTCATATTTCCGCCCAATAAAATTGGATTCACATTTATCCGCTCTTACCATTAGATTTGTTCTTAACCTTCTTCTTTCATATTCATGGGCGCTCTAGGCAGGTGAAATAAGCTATAACATCGCCCTCATATATTTGCCGTGAAAGAGGATTATGCCCATTATAAAATTTGAGAGGAATAAATTTTGTCGCCGTAATGTGTTGGGTTGACCACAAAGCATACGGCCTGTGACGACTCGAGCGGACTCGAGGGTTCGATGCGGGGCTGGACGGGTGTTATGGCTGGCTGTACGGCATTACTCTCGTAGCAATAAATCTGCCATATGTGTCAATTAGATACATTAAATTAGATAAATAAATAAATAAGGATAATACCCAAATATATTAATATATGAATAAAATAATTTTCAATATTTTTCTAACATGAGGATATGAGCGGCTTCATAGAAGACCAGATGACGGCATTCAATTCAAGAATACTAATTACTAAAGAGTTAAATAACGTAATAAAACATTCGATATCACGAAAATTGTGGTTTTCAGCGATGTGGGTGTGAAATGTGAGCAATCGCCTGATGTCCCGATAGCATTTCACTAGTGAGATGAGATGACACATACAGTAAAGGGTTATATGGGTCTGACTCTTAAGAGTGTACATTCTACACTAAGGTCTAAATGTACCATGTTTTCGGTGTAGGAAGTACCCTCACGTGTACTCCCATATCATAAAATGTATATTTAGGTATAGCAATAAAAACAGTAACTAAAAAAATTAAGATAAATACTTATTACAAAATGATGTGATTTTTATACCCAGATAATTTAGATAAATGAAATAGGTTAATTGATATAATTTTTCGAATATGCGTATGCATGGAAATCATCTAATGATACATTTTCATGAATTCGTTGTAAGTTTAAAAAAATGCACGATTTAACAGAATTAATCATTCGAAACAAAAATTTCTAGTTCCGAATAACAGACTAAATACAGAAAACAAATCAAATATTTTTGAGCGGTAACTATTATCGATATATATGCAACTTTGTGATCTTTTTCACTATGCCAAAACTAAATTTTACTAACTGAAAGTATTTATGTCCCGCTTTTATTTACTGACTAATACCCCCTTAAATACGAAGGCAAATGTTAAGTAATATTGAAATTACATGAACCAATATAACTCAAAAATAAACATCATTTAAATTTAACTAAAAAGAATAAAGTAAATTCATACAAAAATATAACTGCACAATTTTTTATTTAACTACAAACAAATATTTTAGAAGTCTCTCGCTGTAGAGCTGTGTAAATTTGATAAATTGAAGAATATAATTACACATTCTTGAAACGGAATACACGTTATAATTTATTGTCAACACAATTTTTTAATAGTTTCTCTGGCACACAGTAAAAAAATAGTTAATAATTAATTTGTGTATGAAATAAACAAACCAAATTCAGACGTTGAATATATTTTTATTAATTTTGTAGAAATTTATTATTCACAACTAAATGAACTACGTGATGTAGTATTATATCTACTTTGTTTAAAGTCTCAACTGCGGCCCAAGTTTCGCTGCATTACAACATCTTCAGGTGGGCAATTAGCAAAGAATCACCTGAAGATGTTGTAATACAACGAAATCTAGATCGTGGTGAAGATTTTAAACTTCTTATAAACTTCTTATAGACTTCTTATAAATAAATACTTTTTAACTTGATTATATATTTTTTACGCAAAAAAGTGAACTAAAAATAATAGGTAGTGAAATGTAAATTTATAAAGTCTACATATTATGGACTACACAAAATGATATTTTGTAATGAAATACAGGTCATATACAATAGTAAAAATAATTTTCTCCACGCAGTGAACCGGAGCACGGTCCCCACACGTAACAGGTGGGGACTCTGACCACTACTATACAACCAAGGATAGTACACGGTGGTACAAATGCAAAATGTTATGAATATACTTTTTCATTCCCTGTATATTCATTTATTCATATGTAATTTTAATTACTTTTGTATGTAGTAAATTCTACTTGTACTGGGACAATATCTGATATTTTTCGAGCGATCGGGAGATAATCGTGGCAAATTATTAAGCGAGCTTTCAGCAATACCAACACCAGCAGGGTGAAATGAATATTCTTCCTATTCATTTTGTCAATTGGTGTACGATATGTGTGGAGACGCATTTAAGGTACTATATAATATTGCTATTTGGGAATATCATCTAGGCAAAAACGATCGGAAATATATTCTAAATGTCGATAGTTCTGGTTTCATTACAACCCCATAAACGAGAACGTTTGTTTAATTATAATACTTGTACGTAACTTCAATATGTGATGTATTCATAATACTTAACTAATGAGCAAATAGTCATATTTAGTATAGAAGCCATCATTTTTTGAGAAATTAATTTTTTGTCCTTAAATGCCCATGTTAAATAAAAGCAAGGGAAAGAGAGATTATGAAGTACATAGCTATTTTATATTCAATTAATCAAATTTTAGAAATAGAAATAAAAATAAAATTTCCTCTTCTGTTTTTTTCTTTTAAATGAATGCGGATGTAAATAAAATGATAGGAGTCATAATATTGCAGGAAAACTATTTTCCTTTCAAATTAAGAACGAATCCTGAAAATAATAAAAGAAACTGCATCTTTTATAGAAAAGTTAATATGCACTCAGTATATGTAAAAGTTAACATTTTAAAGGTATATATTATTACTATTGACCCATTTTAGAAATATCAATATCATTTCTGACATGAATATGTAATGCCTAATACATCTTGCCTGGTAGCAAAAATATCACCAATTTGCCAAAAGTGGTGAGATCCGGAACATTGTTGTTACATTTAATGGAATGGAATAAAAGTATGTGCATACAAATTTTCGAATTATCATTAAAAAATGAGACACTACGTTTGGTGTCGATGCGCATATTAGTGACAATATTACCTTTTGTCTTTCCTACATAATGTTAAATATTTTTGTGGGGCAATATATGGTGCTTTTTGCTTCACGTACGAATGCTTTTTCCATTTTAGTTTCCTTAGCAGCTAGAATTTTCAATATTTTTCTGTAATTATGTATACAAAATTGTTTTCATTATTCGTACTGCCTAGCTTTATTTTAAATAAAAATATGGACTTCTGTGCCACATGTGGGTTTTTATTTAAACAGTATATGTTTCGAATTTCGTGTTATTTTAGCTGTCTACACTAGCAATTTTCCGACCTGTGTCGCAAATATATCATTATTTCATCAATGGCGCAATAAGTTATCTATGTAAGGGGGTCATTTAAGGTAAATAATCAATTTATTCATTTTACTTATTTGTGTTAGATGGCGTCGTTATTACTGTTCACTGGAGAAAATATAGATAATTTATTTCATTTATGAAATAATTTCTTTATATCGCCAAACTTCATATTAAAAGCTATTTACCATTTTATAACCAAAAACAGTACGTAAGAATGATGGTTACTTATATAATCACTAGCAATTGTTTTATTTATGTAGAAAGTGTTATGCAGACTACAGTAAATTATTGTGTGACATGT
>JAYKKI010000039.1:1865000-2110000 GCA_039881145.1 Druceiella hillmani | reverse complement strand
CTTGTTGATATTCATCAACAGCCTGTCCCAGTTCACTGCTGGATATTGACCTCTCCAATGCGAGAAACACTGGGGATTATGCCCATAATCGCCATACTAGACACGCAGATTGGCGATCACATTAGTAGATTCCTGCATCAGTAGCGCTGCTCCCGCCACTGGACTGCGACATTTTAACTACAGCAAAACCAATATCATTCTAGCCCCGCTCGAGGGCGGCCGGGTGTCGAACCCGAGTCTACAAGATACACCACAGAATAAAGGTACCAGAATCGCCAATTTAAATTTTCAGAAAACAATTTTCCAATGGAGCACCTCGTTTTGAAATTATTAACCAATGCAATTGTGGTGTACCTACGTACGTTACAAATATTTATAACATTGTAACGTACGTGTATCATTACTGTCATCCAATAAAATGTTGTTGTATGCAAATAGAAATATGAAAAAATAATTCTACAAACTGAATTTCCTTTAAACCAATCCTTAAAGTACCTACCCGCACCATAATCTATTACAACACTTATAAAAGTTTACATTTCCTTTCCTATAACATTATTTTCTTCTACTCTATATACAATCCGCACCTAACATTTCTCGTTTATTTACCACGTCACGTAACTAATAAGGGCAAGTACATATTGAGAAAACCTCAAAGGAGGGTAATACAATAAAGAATGGACGGCTGTAATTTAACGCGGTAACATTTCGAAGGAAAAAATAAATATGATTTTATACGTATTCCGTTCATTTTATTTTATGATTTAAGTTTCTGCCACAGGCTCGCTCATATGGATTAGTTTCAAGGAATTACATAGTAAATTTTTTCAAATTAATTTTCAGCTTCCTGCAGTTGTCTATAAAATTATATATTTTATTAATTCTACATTTCTAAGCTATCAGCATATAAAACAAAACTTTTGTAGATTTTATGAGAAAAATATATCGCTTGGAGGTGATAATTTTTTTGTCCAATTGCCTTTGTAAATGTACTATATAAATAAAGTGATTTTTTCTAGAAATCATTAAATAATTTATTATTCAATGTGATTTGTCAATTTGTCACTAAAGAAGTTTCATACCATTCAAAAATATTATTTTATTGTGTAGGATAGAAATATATATTTATATATATATATATATATATATATATATATATACATATATATGTATATATATATATATATATATATATATATACATAAGCGACAATCAAATTATATTTAACGTTTTGTTACTAAGATGTCCAATGCTTATAACATGCGGCGAATGAAATATATTTACTAAGTGGTAAATAGTTCAATCCGTAAAACTCTAAATTGATATTACGATTTAAATTTGCAAGTTTTGACATTAAAACGCTTATATTATATGTTACGACGTCGAAAGCATTTCTACGTTTTTGTTTTTTTTTCCATTTTCCATTTTAAAAGAGTCATTCGACGCTCCATTGAAAGAAATACGTAGGTACCATCTTTTCAGTCCTTTTTTTGCGAGTATAAACAAGAAACAAAATATACGTTCTATAGACTTATTTTAAAAATATGTAACAAACTTTAAAAAATAAAGTGATTGTACCTAAAATTGGGAAAGACGTTGAAAGAAACCGAAATTCAGCACCTTGAAATTGATACTTGATATCTAATATTATCTTAATTTTAATATTATCTTAATATGCAAACCTTGTTATTTACACCATCCACACAATGATAACCTTCATACATTCTATATTATAACTACTCTTCTCCTCGTGGATTTAAATATATACAAATGATGGACGTAACACGGAAGCACTTCTACCACTTTGGTTACGTAGACAGAATTTAATCGAAAGCACTGTTGAGGAAAATGTCACATTAAAGAATAAAATACAACCTATTATGGCGATTTCAATCTATCACGTTCCCATGTTACTTCTCGATAAAATGTATGTCACTTGTTTTATAGTGCTGTGGATTTGATTTGATGTTGTAAGAATTTACTTTATCTACGCCTTTGGAAGCATTTCTACGTACACTATTGTTATAAAGATTACATTACTTGATGAAAAATTTCGTGGTAACATCAGTCGTCCCTTTTATATTTCAAGAAGAAGTTGGGATTCAAAAATATTTTTAGATATCAATGGCTATGTCAGGGATATGATGAATAACTTTCTAAAAGAACGGAACGAACTAATGCTTACAATCGAATAGTTTTTTCCCGTTTGCTGACAAGAAAATTTTTTTAGTGTTTGCTGACAAATAAGAAAATGTATCTTAAACAAATGTAGAATTTCTAAATACAAAAAAAATTAAAATGAGACCAAAATTTATATATTAACCAATTAACTATTGAGTAATTTTATAATATGCACAATGAATAGCGATTTCCACTACAACAAGGGAATCGGTTATAGCTGACAATACGTCAGAACAAAAGTAGTGGGAAATCATTGATCACCAGTATTCCCCAGATATGACGTTTTTATATTTATTAATTAGTACTGATGTAGTTTTTTATCATACAAAAATGTCCACTAAATTCACGAATGTACTTTGTGTATTATGGCTAAGCTACAGGCCACATCTCGTAAGTGCTCAAGCTAAAACTCGGTACAAAAATAATTTTGAACTAAATCTAGGTTAAGTTTGTAACTAGACTAAATCGATATTCGAGTTTCAAATTGGCGGTGATTGAGTAAAGATAAAAAAATCACAATAAATTTATTGGAAAACAAAAGAACACAAGTGATAAATTATTAGAAAGGTCTTTGAAGACACCTTAAACAAATTGAAGATAAACGTTAAACAGATTATATAGCTGGTAACGCTAAATGGCCCACGGCAAAAAGCGAAATCTAAAATGTGGTTGGGTTATTCTAATTTTGACGCGTGAGTCGACTGAGTCGACGTTTTTCGTGGTGCTCCCGTTAAATATTAACGAAGGACTACAGCCAAAAAGTGCGGCGCAGCGGCACATCAAAGAAAAAAGTTGAGTCGAAAACCATTTAATAAAGGTTAATATCGGTATAATGAGCGAAACCGAAATTAAAATGTTCCATAGAAAATACCGGTTATTTACCGGTAAAAGTGAGCATAACCGAAATAAAAAGTTTACATATACTTATTTCAAACCGGTTTAAAATTTTAACCGGTTATCAAGCTCTGCATACGAGTCGTGTGCTCTAACCTAGCTGAACTTATTAAATGCAGCTTCATGATATCACCCAGCCATTGTTCAGACTCTTTGAATGATGATATAGTATATTTGCCATTTTCACAAAGCTTACAAAGTGGATGTTTAAAGAACGGCAACTGGATTTGAAGAATGAATTCGAGAGTAAATCTATTTCATGTACAACCACGTAGCAACGCTCGCGTCTTTTGAGGCTGTGTATTTGGTTTGTATACATTTTCTGCTGATTATCTGTTGGGATTACAAAGCCATTGGTGGGAACATTTATGACTTCGAACGATAACTGGCAAACAGATCGATTAAAAGTACTTATTCCTTTATAAATCGAAGAATACTGCTATTTTTGATATGAAATCGTTCAGACGTTATTTTGCAGCATAATACGAGGTCGGTTTGATAAAATATTAAATCGTTACTATCACACTTTTGTTAGTATAATTCATGCAATTCTAATTTTGATGAATGTTTTGTCTGACCTTATTACATACCGTTTGTTTAATTATTCCATCTTGATCGCCTAAAAATGAGAAAATGTTTTCGTTGTTGGAGCTTATTAAATTATTGCCAATATGATAACACTTTTTTCATAGTACCTCGATTTTTTTCAATACTTAGTCGAAATAGAGTGTATTTAATTTTCTAGTGTTTAGATTTTAAAAAAAACAAAACATTATTTTTCATGTTGCATTCCTATAAACTTATAAAAATCCCGTTTTGCTTTGGGACATAATATGAAATCCATGGCGTAATTCCTCTACAATGGATGTAGGAATAAAGATGTATGGAATATATCTGATTGGTGGATCAAATAATTTTAACAGTTTATTTATGGCTCTCGAAGTCATTTTTGGTAAATAAATTCGATTTTTTTAAGGTTCCATAACGTATGGTAAGGGTATGGATATGGTAAGGGCAACGGCGTCTATCCGGCAGTCCGCCTATCAGAGTGTCTATCAGAGGTTTTTAACTTTTGTATGAAATAAGATAGAAAGGTGAACCTAAACAAATAACTTGCAATTATTTGATTTCTACTCAATTGGTTTCTTTAAGTTGTTGGTACAGGTTTACATTTTCGTTGGCATAAATCAAGGATGGCATGCATTTTTGAGTTCAGAAACTTATTATTTTGTTAGTTCTGCTGAACACTATTCAATAAAAAATATACAGTAATGGCATGGTATTTCATTTGTACAATTCGAAAGTTTTTTAAGTTAAAACATAGACATAGTAGCGCTTTTGTGTTTCAGTCACCGACCAATTTAATTATTGCAAATAACCGTAGGTAGCACCGTAGAAGTTAAGTCAGTCCGGTTTTTTCTATTAATATTATTGTTTATTAATATTATTGTTATATTTTAAAACTTTTAATTTTCTGAACCAGATTTGCTGTTCGAATTTATATAGGGAAACGGTTACAAGATTGTAGTAAAGCGTATATACATAATACCTATCACCGGAAATAACAATTTATAACAGATTTATTTCTTAGTAATAAATTTCATTTCCTACGATACCATTAAAGTTTCAAAAATACCATAGTATAGTATATAAAACATCGTTATGATAATAAAAATCATAATAAATTGGAAAAAACAATTTAAACTTTATTATATCTCATTCAAATACGCATAATATTAGATTCATCAGATGTCATGAAATAAGTTATCGACAAATAAATGGAATGAGGACATTAACAGGTATTTAAAAAAAAAAGTGTAACCGGGATATTAACCACCATTTTTTCTTTTTTTTGAAACAAATTAGTTAAATCATATTTTGAAATTTTTATTGAAAAATTATCATATAATATTATAATTTTATTTTATAGTACAAACCATGAATTTAAAAATTATCGGAAATTACCATTTCTACAAGATCAAGCTGCTAATTCGGTGCGCTGATTTCAGCTCCTGTACCGCTTTTCTTTTCCCGCTCAGGCAAACCACACCTCCACGTTGTTTTGCATTAAGTGACAGTGATACCATGCATTAAGCCAATATCGCAACCCACAAAATACATTTCCGCTTGCCATTTGCATCGCCTGCACATTCAAATCACCACTTGTAAAAGCATGCCGGTGCATGTGACATCACATCTCTTCCATTGCGTGTGAAGTTTTATTGATTCCATGTTTTATCTCATCACGATATCAGCACAGAGGTTTCAAGTCAAATAAAAAATTCAATAGATATGGAAGAATCCTACTTGTAGAACAAAAATCTGTAGAGGCAAAATGAAGGCAGTGAAAGTGTTGCATTTAAAATATAAAGATGTAATATTTTCAAAAAAATTTAATAGCAAACAGCAAAAAAAACAGAAATAAAAAGGTAAAATATTGTGTTTTTGAAATGACAAATATGAACAAGACCATGAAAATCTTTCATTGAATCATATAAAAAAAATTTCTACCGTATGGAAACGTCGTCTCATTGCGCGGTCACTGTAACAGTGTGCATAATCAATATCGATAAATTATAAGTCCGAAGTAAAATTAATAAATCACAACTTAGTTTATAAGATCACAAATTTGTGCGGAAGCCAATATTTTTAGGAGATAATCAAAAAACGATTATAAACCAGATAAGTGGACATTTTCCAGATATAAGTCAACCACTGATCACCATATAGCATTTTTTCCGGACATCACAATGTGTATATATATATATATATATATATATATATATATGTGTGTGTGTGTATATATATGTATACACATGTTTGTGTGTGTGTGCGTACGTTAAAAGTAAATATAATATATTGATTATTGACTATTACAATCGTAGTGTAATTTAATAATTAGAAAAATTTCGAGATTATTTTTGGTTTGATAAAGTATAAACTTTTTGCCATATTAAATCATTAGTGAAAAGTAAATGGTTTAAAATGTTGTTGTAATTATATTATATCTTTGTTGTAATATCTTTGGGTAATGAGCAATTACAAATTCAGTGAAGGCAATCGGATCAAATGTTTATACAATTACAGCTAAATGGAAATGAAATCTACAATCAAGTTCTAGGATGTGATGTGCATAGAGTTAATAAATAACCATTGGAAAGACGTTAACAAATTAACCGTAGTTATCTTGTAAAAAATAATTAAATGAAAGAATTTTTTCACGCATCTCTTCTGCTATGTATGGCGGAACATTGACACGTAAAAATACACTTTGCTTTAAAAAGTTTAGTCGTAAGTTGTTCTCAGTAAACCTTGGCTGTAATTACACTGTCAGTTGGAAGTATTTCCCAGGAAATACTTCCGTTTATGTAACACATTCATTATTCCAATCACACTAAAAACGGACTTAGGATTATATTTTGGTCTAAGTACGACCTTTTCTCCAGCTCCTAACCACTGACGCTTAAGCAAAAAATTTACGTTTGTTACTCACTTTTCATCCCATATAAAACACTTAAGCCAATCATTAATATAATGAATATTTATATGGACAATTGAGCCTTGTTTTGTAGTCGAAAAGATGTTAGCTCATACTGTTGTAAAATATATATTTACTAAACGTACCTTTATAGGGTACTAAAATGTTTTATTTAAAGTGGGAATCCCAAGAAAAAGGTACATAAGATGGACAATTTTGTATTGTTTTAAAAACTATAAGCGACACTCCTACAATATTGGCTTTAAAATATCTACTCCTTCTACATGCTTCCAGTCTATTGCATTTTAAATTTTTAAAGCTGTTACTTTTACATATTTCATAAACCTAATAGGAAACAGTAAAATTACATGAAAGTTTTTAGGTAGCATGGCTTTAAGACGCTCAGTGAAGCAGTATCTTAAGAATTTGGATCTTTATGATTGGAAACGTCAAAGCTATTTACCACTATTTTTGCGTGGAAGAGTACATAACGAAACCAAGCGACATGTTACCGAAATAAGCCATCAGTGTTCCATTCTAATCGACAAATATAATGCATTTTATTAATAGGCATGTACTGACTATGAACTTAAGTTTAATGTAAAGAATAAATTAATTAGAGAAATAATGGCATATTAAAGTTTAATCATAAATCTAATTACTCAATTACGTATAAACGTGGTGCAATAAAATGCATTGCCGTAAATGATTTTCAGGTAGGAATCTAGATCTTTGGACTTAAAAATTGCATAAATTAATCGGTATGAACTTGGTTAAAGCTCCATCCTGAGTGTGTAAAGACTATACAAGTTTTTTTTGTTGAAATGTAACTTTGTATACTTCCATTTCTTCTGTAGGTAAAAATTTATTGTAATCGTTATAATTAGGTAGTATTTCGCTTCTAACGTATTTGACTTTAAAACTAATTTTAACGAAGAAAACATTTTGGTAAACTCTCTAGAGTAGGTATTTTCCTGCAGTAAAAAAAAATCATAAACTATCAATTTAACGTTGTTAAGAAATTCATATCAAGATCGAAAATGCGTAGAGTACAATTTTGTTTTACACAGCAAAATAGTTCCTGGTCAGATCAATTAATTTCATCTAACGATATAAAATAATAAGTAGAGCAATAAAAATTATAACCAAGCAAAACATATATTATTTTTTTATCTGAAATATATTTTCCTAAAATTAATAAATTAAAAAATTGACGTATTTAAAACTTTTAGTTTTTAATACGTCAATATTATTAAATAAAAATGATGTCAAAATACCTTTAAGGATAATAATTTTTATCTTTCTTTTTAATTTCTCCGATATTTATTAAAAATATATTTTACTGATATTTAGTAAGATATGGATACCAATCTTACAAATTTTTATGAAAAATTGTATTCCATTCATTTTCAATGTATAGCGGAATATAATAACCATAACTTTTAAAAGGATTACTAGGAAAAATTACTTTGAAAATTATAAGCGACGACAAAACTACCTTGCATTGGATATGTGTTGCAGTTTCTCTCTCGTCTTTCACACATCGGCAAGAACGTGTTGAGTCCAAGTTGTGGGAAATAATTTCGTAGCAAATAAATTTAGTAAATTTAATAGAGCCACGTACCGATAAACGATATGGTTATTAAAATTTTATTCTAATAATAAAAAAGTAATCAGGTTTATATATACAAAACCGCAACGTATATTATGTTTTCTTGCGTACCAGGTGTACAGCGTTTAAAATCAATTTCAAACTCTATGAAATTATTTTGTGCAAAGAGTTTCTTACTCACTAATAACGTTCATTTAATTTAGAGCTTGATTAGTATGTTAATATATATTATCCCGAATAGGATTTCATTTGGAAATTATCTGATCCTTTATCCATAAACAAAATCTTGATCTAGTCTTTTACTACTCGGCACTAGATCTGCCGAGTAGTAAAAGACCTTAATTAAAAATCTAAAATTGCAAACTAATTTTTGGACAATATAGAATTACACAAGATAATAAGTTATCGAGAAAAAAAAGGCTCCTTATTTTTATATTATCTATTAACAAAATCGAGTTTAGTCGGCAATTTTACCTCTCGCATTGTTGGTATATCCCATTTCTCTGGAAAATTTTGTCTATGATTGCGCCTTTTAAGTACAAAGTACGCGAGATTTGCCATTAGAATACAATTAAATTTTAACAATATTATTAACTGTCCATACATATTATATAACTGTCCATTTTGCGAAAATTGTCCTACAACAGGACAATTTTCTCGCTCTCAATAATTATTCACTTATCCGCCCAATGGAAATACACTTACTGCATGTTGTCTGCCAAGTAAATGTGTGTACAGCTCTCGCAGTTCGAGAAATCCGTATTATATAAATCCATAGTATAAGTTCTACATCAAAGATTTCCAATGAAAACATCCTAGATATTTTCAATAATGTCTTCCAAATTATCTTACATAACATTGGGGAACACATTTTTCTTGGAATCCTTTTTAATTTTTTTTAACGGATGCGTCTCTAAATACCGGAAATTAAAAATAATTTTTCGTTATCACTCTGTTTGTACCCTCGATAATTTATATAGTAATTTTGTTCCGTATCACAATAATTGTAATTATTATATTAATTAAAACAAAACTTTTGTAATATATGCGAAGAAATAACTTTTATCACCATATCAATCTAAATGTTTTCATGTCGAAACATTTCTAAAAAAAATGCCTCTGACAAACAAACATATATGTAAGTGACCTTATAAAACACTAGTTCTTTTCTCTGTCATGTTGGACCATAAAGACATAAAGATAGGCACAGCGGTTAAAACAAAAGGCAAAATTTCAAAAGCCTCAATCCTACCTTAATTTGTTTGTGTTGATATATTTTTAAACTACGCATTTCTTTTACGTTTAGATTTCTAAGCGTACAAATGCGTAGATACTATGTCAGATATTTGCTTAACATTATTCCTGGTCACTGTGTGGACATACATTTTTTTCCTATTCTCTACCTCATTTTACAACTTATAAATATATTATAGATAAGGCATTTAACCTGGAATAACATTTCCGGGTCTATCTAACCGAAGTCTTTCCCATAATTCATGCAACCAAATATAAACTACGATTTTAATTCGTGTTTTATAATATATTACCAATTTATAAATTTGCCATCTCAGTTCATCAATTTCAGCTCATATTTTAACCAAACAAAATATTTCCATTTCTTATCAATCATATATCTTCAATAAAACAAACTTATTCTGGGACAGGTTTCAATTATTTTTTTGAATATTTCTAAATTTATTGCAGGAGGAAGCTCCAGATGAGGATCATCTGTGGTTCACCGGAGAAGTAATATAAATATTTAAATATCATATTTTTTCAGATATTCCAAGTCTTGGCAATATATTTGCATGTTGGAAAACAATTTGTATAGTTGTGAGTAACTTAGCCTGGCGTTAGTAAAATAAAAAATAATCACAGAAGTTTCAATTTATTTAATAATATTTTAAGCAATCTTTGGCATATTTCATATTAAAGAAAATTGAATTCTATAAATTAAATACTATTAAACGCAGGAAACGAAATATTTTTTAATGAATTGTCGCCTTACCTGTGTCGATTAAAAATTTATTGTCTTAATCCTGTCAGAAAAATAAATTATTCGCGAAAAATCGAAATTATAGTATATTATATTTATCACATTTTTTAAAAAAATTCGCCGAAGACAATTTTTGTTGTTGTTAATCGGACGTTAGACCCTCTGTCCATAGCTGGGTTATTCCTTAGGAAATACAATAATAAGGTAATAATATAAATTAGGCAATGGTAAATTAATACTTAGCTGTTTTTGTAGAGATGATTCCTTGGTATACATCACACCTGTACGTAGTATCTAATATTCTAAATACATGTGGGAACCGCGCTACGTTCAATTCAAACAGTAAATAGGAGACCGTTCTTGGCTGTAACAAAATGCTTGATGGCTGAAGTGTTAACCCTTGCCGAATCGACTTAAATCAAAAATTTATTTGCGATCCCATTGACATTTACTTTTTTCTATGCAAAACTTCGCAACAAACGGAGTGTTTGAGTGGGAGAGGCTTAATTGAAATAATAATTATCCAGTTTCCTCGCCATTTCTCTGGACTGAAATGATTACAACGGAATTTTCCACTTTCAATCTTAATTTAAAAGTTTGTCAGTCAATATATTTAGAATATATCTCGAAAGATATACCACATGTAACTTTCCATATTGCATTCGATACTTTCAACATCATATTCCGCAATTTTTAATTAATTTGGAGGTCAATTGAAAGGTAACTCTATTGTATATTTCCAATATTAACTTTTCAAATTTTAATATTGGTTATTTTTAATCACTTTTTTTTTATTTTACAGCTTTTTGTATAAGTACACTTCCGCAAAAGTGAATTTTTTACGGTTTTTCTTTTTCTAAATCAAAGACTACTCGTAAAAACAATAGGTCTATTATTATAAATATAATTAAAATATGTATAAAAAGTTTTTTAACTATTGGAAAAATAATTTAAAAATTTTAAATTTCTAACGAATTTCCAGGCCTTTTTCTTCACTTTGTTACGCTTTTTCGTTTCCTTATATATGCTACTTAACAATAGTGTCTTTAGTTGTATGTAAATATCTTTTTACAAAAATATAAATTCAGTCGAAGGACTATAAAAAATTATTGCTAAAAAACGAGTTACAGCAATTTAATCCGTGATATTTACAGAAACTACTCAATTGCTTTTAAAAATTCTTTCATAGGAAGCTAAGTAATATCCGGCATTCCAATGCAGGCTACATTTATACAGTAATCAATATTAGGATCGCTGCAAAACAAGAATAAAATGGTTATATTTCAGAAAAAAATAAACACAAAATAATTATGGTTTACATGGTATGGTTAGATAAGTGTTACGGTAGTTTCTAAAGGCAAGTTAAATTAGAAATTAAAACCATAAATAATTATTCTAACTAGGGGAAAATGAAGTCTGATTTAGAAATAGCAAGCAGAAAAATAAAGTATCTGGAAAACGGCCTTTTCAGGTGTAATTTTATATATCCTACGGACACGGTTTAATCTAAATCCTACACCTACCTCTATTAAAAATCCTTCCTACCTCTTATTAACTGATGTACACACTCATCATGCCATACTTTTAAAATATATATGCAATTCGTTCCTATATAGCCTTTTTTCAATAAGTTAGTGAATGTTTAAACGTAGATTATTATAATATGTGAAGATACTTTTGATAAAAATCAAAAATTTTTTTTGGTAGAGTTGAAAAATTGATTTCACGAAAGTGGAAATTCAACCTGTTATGAAAATAATTGGTTGAAAACTCTAATCTGCTTTCAGTGACTAAATTTGCGAAAAGCGAGTAAAAAATTACTTTTGTCTTTTTTTCTCGATGAAATAATGAAAATTCATTCATACATCTGACGGAATCTAACTTTCTCTCATCAGAGTCCTTTTAATCTGATTATTGTTCTTACCAAACAACATATTTCTTTAATCTCGAATGTTAGATCTTACCAAATTTAAATGCATTTAATTACCCGGCCCAGTTTTCAATATAATCATGTTTACTCTTGGCTTAATTTAAATTTGCTTACTTTCAAAATACACCAAACGTTAGTCATTCTCGTTTCAAAAATTTATTAATATTTTATTTCGTTGCTTCGTACTAACGCATACATTCGCATTTAATATAAACCTATCTAACTATGGGCACGTTCAGTGCGAGTGGAGTGGTTTAAATCATATGAACAGAATATTTCGACTCCTAATATAAGCCGGTACACGTAAATAATAAATCAAACACACCAACGCAAAACACGCCCTCCATGACTTTAATTCGGGGCAGAATTCGCAGTCTTGAATGAAAGAATAATGTGAATGAGCTCGTGAATATGACGACCAAAGTAATTCGAAATGTGACATGATTTAAAGATTAAGTATATCAGGATATTAACGTAATATCTAAATTTAATACATTTTTATGAGTTTCGTACTTTTAGTACCAAATTTATGTACTTATAAATCTTTCAATAAAGTAATTTATTTTACACGCGATGGACTCTACTCGGTAATTAAATATCTGCCTGAAAACCATTAGCAAAATAATTATCTAATTGTTTAATATCACTAAATTAAAGCAACACAAGGGTAGCATTTAATCTGGTGCTAGAATGAGTCTCTGTATTTAAATAGGGCCTGACATTGGTTTCCTTTTGAGAACTTCTATTGCACATGCATTTTTTCACTGAAAGTGTAAATATTTTTGATTTGGTACTGATTAAATAAATATATAAAAAATAATATGCCTATGCAGCTTTATTCTTATTGCTTATAAATTGTAAATAATCTATAAATCATAATAACGTAAATCACAGGCGACAGATATCGTCGCCAATATTTTTTTAATTACAGGAATAGCTGCACAAAGCATTGGACATGAGTTATTGATCCGTTGGTTACCCGAATTATATCACCAAATCGCGCAACTTATGTAGCTTTCCGTTTTTCTTCTTAGCAGCACCATTAGCGTCATTTAGCTCCATCTCTAAAAAATATTCCTTTTTCATTCTCAGGAAACTTTACGATCCTCTCAACAAATTATTCTATATTTTACGTTATTTGGTTATAAATTACATTAAAATGCAATATTTGTTGAAGTCAAAAAAATTACTTAAAAAGCTACTAAGTAATAAAGAAACAAAATAGCCAAACGAAAATACTTTTAATTTACCATATTAGTAAGGATAACGAAACTGTTTACGATGTCATTTTATCGACTACAAAAAAATGAGAGAATAGAAAAAGAGAAAAAAAATAAGTCCAATTGTTTCCACAACAGAGTTTCAATTTTTAGGGAAACAGACATGTCTCTCGTTCAACGCAATTGTCTATATGTCATAATTTGCTCAGAATGAGAACATAAGTAAAAAATGTTGCTGACAAAACCAATATTTCTTAGTGCTTAAAGCATAAACTTACTTGTCAACAGAAGCTGAAGCTAGAATAGGAATGTAGCATAAGTCTTTCTTCTCTCCCAGATTAGGGTAATTACGTTATTTCTATGAAAAGTATACTTCCTCAATTCTTAATTAGATTCTCTCATATTATTCACCAGAAAAAAATGCAATGTAAATTATGTTCTTTTCTAAATGTAAATATTTTTTGTCGGATCGTACTCAAAGCTTAAAACATAAAACTGGGAATTTATTAAAAAAAAGCCGATCAAGACCCTGATAGAAAACGCACGACTTAGGATTACGTAGTTGTCTGTATACCATTAAATTATTAATGATCAGAAATATCTCAACAATCACTCACACGATTTTACCAGTGCAAGGATATCTCAATAGGTTATGGAAGCAGTAGCCGTAGAATCAAAGTAGAGCAACATTTCAAAGAAAAAGAAGCTAACAGAATATAATAACCTACAAATACGGGAACTTTTAAATCATCAGTATCAAAAAACAAGATATTTTTTTTTCAAACAGTTCATTAATATTAATCGAAAAATTCGTGAACTATCCTATGTGAACTCTAAAAAACTGTAACTGTTTACCTTAAAAACTTATCTCCATCACGAGATACTGTAAAGTTGAAATCACAATAGCATCGACTCTGACGAAGAAATTTTCTCACCTACAGTTACTGCCGACTCCCTTGTAAGACTACACATTTCTACTTAAGAAAAACTGTCCTTACAAAGAAGCGGTAAGTTTACTGATTTGTGCAGCGACTGTAAATAGACTGTAGATAGAATTTAATTATGTAAATACAATTGATCAATATGCAGGTATGATTACAAAAGCTTCATCCAAAACATGATTTATATCAAATTTATTTCAACGAAAGAAGAAATCTCAATAATGGAGTGATTTTATTAGTACAGCATTAGCTAGAGTAGTATTAATTGTTTGCAAATCTAAAATATACACTACACAGTTATTTACTTTGAACTTTATTAATCAATACTAGGCATATTAAACGCAAATAAAATGCAGCTATCTAAAATAAAAATGTAAAATGTAAAACTCTATATATAAAGCTACAACTTGCGTAATGTTCATAAAATTTAAGACAAAAATGTAAAGAATAAAACTCTAAAAGTGAATTAAATGAAACTACGTCTACTTAAAAGTAGAAATAATACTACATCACGTAGTTTCATTTAATTGTGAATAATGAATTTCTACAAAATTACCGCCAAATATATTCAATATCTAAAAGTGAAAATAAAACTTGAGGTAATATAAAATGTAAAACATGAAATAAAAAATTAAAAGTGTAAAATTCTAAATGCAAAACTAATCTTAGTAAATGCAAATGTAAGACCAAAATGTAAAGTGTAAAATTTTAAGTGTATAGCTCAAGCTTAGGTAAAGTAAACCTCATGTGTAAAGCTAAGACTTAGGTAAAATAAAAGGTGTAACTCAAAATGTGAGACAAAAATGGAAAGTGTAAAACCCAATGTTTAAAGCTCAAGCTTAGGTAAAGTAATAGATGAAATGCGAAATGTAAGATACAAGTGTAAAAATTTAGAACCTATGTATAAAGCTCAAACTTAGGAAGAGTCAGTTACATATCCCCTGTGTATAAGAGAAACGTCAAATGTATGTGTAGTCTAAAGTCAAGAAAAGTTAGTTGCATGACTCCATGCGCAGTTGTAAAGGTGAATGTCAAATACATGTGAAAATTTAAACTGAAGAAAAGTTAGTCGTATGCCACAATACGCCGTCACAAACCAAAAATGTTAAATGTACATGTAAAGTCTAAACTTAAGACAAATTAATTGTACGATACAATGCTGAGTTGTAATCATGAAATACTAAATGTATGTTCAAAGTCTAAAGTTTAAGAAAAGTTAGTTGAATGTTCTTGCAGGTGGTTATAAAGGTGAAATATTTGTGAAAACCTGATTACATATCTTTATGGGTTATGAAATTATTTTAAAAGTTCTTCAGTGACGTATTAAACACACCATGTGTGAAAATACAGTTAAATAAAAAGTAGAATTAATATGGATATACTTAAAGAAAAATTCACAATGTAACCAAAACGGAAATTTGTATATGTCAGGAAGGTTCTAATTAAGGGGAAATGTTGAATACTTTTGGTTTTGGTAATATTTCCCATTCCTGAATAGTCTATGGTAGAGTACATATATGCCAAAGCTCCGTCATTGTACTTCTTTTTCTCTTAACATCAAGAGTTGCGGTGGCTATTTGTTCGGAATCCTTATTTAGAAATATCTCAACAATCACCCACGCAATTTCACCAGCGTAAGAATAATTCAACAGAAATCCCATAAATTATAGAGACTTTCTCGAAACTTACTCATATCTGTACAATTAGAAGCACACCTTCATCTTCATTAAAAATCACATAAAATATTAATCTTACGTATTTTATAAAAAAACACTCCTTGTCTTTTTAAGATCATACTTATAATAAAAAAAATTATCAACTTTCATCAGACCATAGAAATTTATACGAAGAGGTTTTCTTAACTTTTTTCTGAAACTATATTTGGCGCAGTATTAGTTATAATTTTCCTGAAAAGTTTTTCTAATAGAAGTATTTCAATATTTATTTTATAGTTTTTTTTACGACACTTTGAAGTCATGAGAGACGTTTTAGTAATAGTAGTAGTGTAATGTATGTAGACGATCTAAATCTATTTACTCTTGCGAAAGATACCCACGGCTGTCCGAATATACAAGCTAATCTCGAGAAATCACTTTCACAAAACGAAAGCAAATAACCTTTGCATAGGCAATAGTGGGACTTGCCCGAAAAAGTCGACAGTTTGGATAACCTTTGTATTATCTTCGATAGTAAACTACAGTTTAAGGAGATTGTATTAAAGGTCTATATAATGATTGTTTTCAAATCAAAAACAGTCAAAGTTTTGAAAAATCTTGAAACATTCTTAACTTGAATACGCTGCTGTTTTCTAGAATCTGTTATACACCATTTATTCTCGCGGTATTGAGAACATACAAAACAAAACTCTTCAGTATCGTATCTGTGACTATAAATCATCGTATTAAATACAAAAGAGTAAATATAAATGTGACCTCCTCTATTAGGTAATTATGGTTGCCTTGTCTTTGTATCTATCTTTACTGAGTCAGATAAGAATTCAAACTCCGAAACTAACTCTTAACCATCTCCTATTTTATGTCGATAACGCACGAAAAAACCAAAATCAGAGCACCGCTACGGTGGTTGTGCGACTTGAACAATTAAGAAATGTTCTCCCTTGACATCCTCGCAAGTTCAAGCCCTCACATTAAATTAAATGTGACAAACAGGTTCCGTGAGATTCATGCATAGCGGATAGATTAGAGATTTCATTTCATTTTTTTGTTTTATTTTATTTATTGTTTGTCGACATTAGTTAAATTTTTCGCCTTACATAGTTAACTCATTATATATATTTATTTTTCAAACATGCAAGCAAGCGCACGCACGCACGAGCAGCGTTCATATTTAGACGCTCAGTTAGATCTATTTTGACTTTTGTTGATGACTTTTGATGATATTATAATATGATGCTATTACTTTTATTTTTGTTTTTACATTAATCCATATAATTAGAACACAGTGATGTCAAATATACTTATTACAAAAGCATTTCAACTCCTAAAGGGGTTCTCCCTAATATTTATCTACGTAAATTATAGAAATATCTATTCCATTAGCGGAGTATATCCATTACACTGTAACGGTGGATATGTTGACAATACTGCAGTGAAAATTGTTCTTTACAATAACGTAAATAAGTGTGGTTTTAAGTAACTCTCTATCGCTTGAGTAGCTATATATAGTAATAGCCATCTACCGCTACTCACAGCAACATCTATTTACACGCCAGAAATTCATTGAAGTAGAAAATATATGGAAACAAACATAGTCCAAAATGATGCTACACACGTACATTTTGGCAAAGATATATGTAACAAGTTTTTATTACTAGGGTTATAATGCGATAGATATGATTTACATCGAACAGAAGATTTATGATTTTTCTACTTTATTAATAATAAGTTCGCAACTATTTTATAGTTTGATACCATCGTATTTAGATTGAGAAAAAGAAGATAAAAAGTACTACATTTGTATCATTATGACTGCTTGAAAAATATAACTAAACCACCTAGAGTCCAGTAACATTACTGACTTATTGCTTTTTGAAAATTTGATTACAGAATTTTTACTTCAAAAAAATAAGTCAAAAGCTACTTATTTCCTTGCAATTAAAAATATATTTTACGTCTTACTTTATTTATGAATGTCAGATTGACAAAGAAGTCTATTACGAGTGTAAAATCTAATTTCATTTAAATAGTGCTAATATTTTTTCAAATTTATTGCGTAAGTCAAGTAAAATGATATATTCTGTGCGACAGAAATTCATTCAAATGTGTTACAATTTTGAAATTTCATAGAACAAGTAAATAAAATGTACATTATTATCTTAGAACTGTACCTTCATTATTCAGAATGAAAATCGAGTGGAAAATAAGCTGTCTTCATATAACTCCTAATAAACATTAATTTGTTTCTAATCTTAATTTCAAGGAAATGAATAAGAGTTAGTTTTTGTATTAGAATTATTCAAATTAAAAATATATATATATTATTACACAACCCTTTCCACCTGCCTACTTACTATTTAAGAAAAAGAACCCTTGAGTGAATTACTCTGGCTAATGAATTTACTTCCGTTTTTATTGGAATATTTTTACTCCATATCTTTAAAATTTTGGAGCTAACGCACTAATATAATATGATATTATAACAGTTAAAGGAAGACAGATTCAGTAATATTAATTAAAAATTCCAGTGGATTAATTAGAAACGTTATTATGAACTTGAATATGAATACATAAGTTTATCAATTTAGGGAAGTGGCTCCAGACAACTGTTGGGGATCTTTATCAACATTGTCTGCTGGACGGCTTGGCAAGGTGCGATGTCTTTGCTGCTTTATTGGCTCATACGTAAAGCTAAGTTAGATCCAGTACCTGGCTTCTCAATCAACAAAATGGTAAAAAATACTAAATATCACACTAGGTTAGGTTAGGGTATTAATCAAGAGGTATGTATGTTATTTACGAATATGTCGTTCAAAAATATTTCCTTTATTTTTTGTATATTAAATCAATTCTAAATACATTGCGTTTCATAACTTTTGTATTTGCAATATCATAAATATAATTTACTTTGTTCCAATCTTTCCATTATAAAAGATTATAATTCAGATTTTATAAACACTCTCATAAGTCCTGTTGAACGTTTGTACATTTTTGTATACTTCATATTTCGTACTATCATAACTAATGTTTCAATTTTTTTTAACCCAATAAGTTGGGAGTAAAAATTTTGTACGTTCATTTATTTTTAGTTTTTTTCTGAAAGTAATGTAGTAAATAGTCAGCAATTATTTTTAAAATATTCAATACGATGTAAAAATAACATTAATTTTCTATCATTTTTCCAGAACTCCAGAAATGCGGAATATCCATCCCAAATTTAAAATCGATGGCTTTAACCATTATAGAAATGTTTATTCGTGGCAAATCTACGAGAGCAAGAGTCCCTTTTAAAGACGATCGATCCCTAAATTTTACATTTTCCTCTCAAAACTACTAAATATCCATCAAAACATTATTTTCTTTTCCTATTTTCTGCGTAAAATTACGATCGGCTTAAACACTTTGAGTATAGTCAAAACTCTTTCGTATATTGGCTAGGAACAATAAATTACATTGAACAAAATTTAAGTAAAATATCATAAAGTATACAAGATCTCAGTAAATTATCTCCAGGCAATGTCATATCGTATAATTTAAACACAACATAAATTCTTTGTTAAGAAATTGATTTAACTTATATAATCAAAAGCAACTACTTTTTAATTATAAATAACTTATTACATTACAATTATTTTTCGAATCAATCATAAAAATTAGTAGTCGGGATACTATGGGAATAGCATCCCGAATAACATTTTACTCACTTTTTCAGAATGTCAATAAAGTATAGTCGAAGATTACATGGAATCTACATGTTTCTTTGGCGAAATAAAATTTTAAATCAGCAAATTAGTTATAATATGAAAAAACATAAAATAAATAATGAACAAAAAGAATCATCCACAAATAAAATTACTTAAAAAAATTTTTTGATCTTTCAAATACTTTGAACTATGTAATCAGTTGTTTATTTATCTAAATAAATTTTCGCGTCTATAAACAAGTTAAAGGTTAAGGTAGCATCGGCATTGATATCGATATTTCCCTTTCATTTCCACTCGAAAACGAACCGAATTCAAATTTCAGACAAACCAAAAATATATGATCGCCTTAAAATTATTTCAATATTAATGAAAGTTTAAATGAGTGCTGTAATTACAGCAAAATTTAAAACTACACTAAAATCATCAAATTTAAAGTCATTTATACTAGTGTGTATTTTTAAAAAATATATCAAGTTTCTGTAAAATTTAAATTAGTATATAGCTGTAGAATTTTAATTAATCCATAGATGTAATTAACTTTGTTATCAAAGGCATAAGGATTTTCTTTATTTCGTTTTAGGTTTATAGATAAAGACAAATGGATACTTTTAATTAAAATATTTATCGAAATTTATAATCTCCTTTCTTCTAAAACTAGTATTTTTTTATCCTAAATAACAAACATTAAGCAAGGAGCAATAATATAATTAAAAATAGCTGTGCATCAGAACTAAGATGTAGACTAATTACGTAAAGTAATAACAAGGTCGTGTTAGAATTAATTCTATTTATCAAAGGTCAAGAGGCACTGATTTTATCATAAACACCATTATCACTTCACTTGTTGGGATAATATACGCATTGTTAAATGCCTAATGAAAATCTAGTTTTACTTTAATCATGGAAATTCAACCATGCATATAAAGTTAGTAATAGACCGAACAGCGGGAGAACATAACACTTTTGCTTCAAACTTTTCCTGTCGTCAAATAAACCGATTAATTCGGCGTCAATTTTAATACATGGTTAATTGTAGTAATAAAACTAGTGGTTCTGTGGATACTAAAATCCATAGTTCTTCAGTCACAACTATTCGAGACCTATGCAAAATTTTATAAGTTAGCAACAAAGTTTGGCCTGAACAGTTTAAGAAAATAAAACAATTGTAATAAGTTATGATAACACGAAGTTATTGATAAAATTGCTTAATTTATTAGAATGTATAAATTTGAAACAGGCAAAAATGGTTATAGAGCTTAAATAGAAAAGAAAAAGGTTTCTGGAGGATGAGTGAAGAAAGTATTTAAGAAATAAAAAAACAAGAGAAAAGTTCGTAATATTTTAGGAGATAGTATTTTAATATTCCGTAATTAAGTAGTCGAACTTGATTCTAGTATAATTAATATTTTAAAAGTAATATTTAATACATAATATCACCGACGATTCTTATAATTAATAACTTAAAATAATAAAGTATTAATTAATACCATTAAACATACAATAATTCACTGAAGGCGATTTCAGTATAGATTTCAAAAATAATCTAAAATTTATGTTCGCCTTAACGAATAATAAGCCGATAATATTATCATTGTAAGAAAATATTTTATGAAGATTAACGTGATAAAATATATCTTTAAATCGCTACTGAAACATGGTTATATTGGTCTTTTCCGAAAACATACTTCTTTCCAAACACAAACTATTTGAAATATTCTATGAACACTAAATACGAAAAAAGTTTGTGTTCTAACATTTCCACAAAGAACAAACAAAAATAAATACATTTAAAATATACCCAATTAAATACAACAATATATAAATGTGATAATGTTAATTGAAGTAAGTGAATCAATATTTTTTTTTAGAATATGACATAAAATGAATATGGAAAACCCTTATTATTAACTTATCAATTAAATAAAGCTGCAATTATGGATTACAAGTTATTTATGTAAGGCACTATATTTAACTAAGTTGAACAAACAATGAATAAAGTAAAATGACAATAATATTACTGATCCATCTGCTGTGCATAAATTTCACGGAGCCTGTTCTTTACATCTAATCAAAACTGGGGGCGTGGACTTGCAAGATATCAAGTGTCAACATCTCTTTATTGTACAAGTCGCACAGCCGCCGTAGCTTTGCTCTGATACCGGCGTTTGTTCGTGCTTTATTCACATGAAATAAGAGATGTTTACGAGTTAACTTGGAAGTTCGAATATTTAGCTAACTCAGTAGAGATGGACAGTCATCATTACCTTGACAGATGTTGAACATAATCATCAACTCTAATAATGAACATCTGTGATAGAGGGCATCACATTTATAATTATTAAGTAATACTTTATACGATGATTTATTGCCATCTATACGATGCTGAAGAGCTTTCAAAAACTTTTTGTATGTTCTTGATACTATCAGAATAAATGGCATATAGTGGATTGCAGACAACAACAGCGTATTCAAGTTGTGATCTTACAACAGCACTGTACAAGGTTAAGTATGTTTCAGCATTTTTAAATACTTTGGCTGTTCTTAGTACGATATATTCTATAGGCCTTAGATACAATCTGCTCAATATGCAAACTGAAATGCAGTTTACTATCGAAAATAACACCAAAGTCATGCATGCTGTCAACTTTTTCGAGTGAAAAAATAAACTTTTTAAGTTTATTTGTTTTTTTTTTCTTTGGGAAAGAGTCAATATCACGAAGAAAAAATGAACAATATAATTACAAAATACAATGCACTTACCGCGGAACTAGAGGCTTACAAAGCCAAATACGATGATATGGATCAAATAAATAGACAGTGCGACATAAGTTCAAAATATCCAAGAAATGAGAACTGAAAATGTTCTAAACATCGTCTCTAATTTAAGTGCTGCGTTAAATATTCCAATTCCTATGGACCAGGTGTGTGCGGCGTATCGCGTGCGCCCGCGCGCACATTCTTACCGCCCACGTAATATCATCGTGCAGCTAGGTACGCGACGCCTGCGTGACGATATCATCGTTGCAGTGCGCTTGCGCTGTACTCACCACCGAGTCGTTGCAGATCGCCAGAGCTACCCAGCGGGTCTACCTTAATGACCACCTTACACTACGAAACAAAATTCTTTACGCTAAAATAAGAAGAGCTAAATTAGGAAAGAACTATGAATTTGTGTGAATTAAAAATGGTACAATTTATGTTCGTAAAACGGCGGGCTCAAAGTATCTGCAGATAATATGTGAAAATGACATTTTGAAGATGTGACTATTTCTATCTATATTTATATTTATATTAAGAATTGTCAATAGTTAGTGTTATTTTTTTGCATACTTCCATATTTTTTTGTTGGCGTTATATTAACTGTTATTTATGTTCTGTATTTGAAAGGTTTTTTTGCTGGCATTACCCGTTCCACATGCACTGAACTTTGGTTCTGAATAGTAATAATGAGCAATATTACGTAAATTATGAATTATGTTTCTATCTTTAGAAGATTAATTTCTTGCAATGACAAATGACAAATTGTCAATTTATTATCAGAATTGTAGCGGCATTAGAACTAAACTTAATGAATTATATCTGTGATATGATCGTGTTTGTGTAAACGTGGCTATTACCAAGTATTTTCAATTCAGAATTTATTGACGGTAGGTGTATAGTTTATCGCAGAGATAGAGATGCTCACACGAGTTACAAACATATTGGTGGTGGAGTGGTGGTAGCCTTTTGCTAGCAAGATTTGTATTGTAGATGACTACAATATACCTTCAATTACCTGGCAAAGTCAAGAAGGATACTGCATCCCGTTATATACATATACATCTCAAATAACGCGTATTGCGCTTAGTGCATTATCTTTCATGAATCTTAAGCAATATAATTATTTACAAAATTATAAAAACAGAGTCTTGGACCTAATTCTTACTAATATGGACTGCATACTCACTGCAGCTGACCCAATGTTGAATGAAGATCGCAACCATCCCGCTTTCACTTTTACCATTGTTGTGTATCTCTAAAATAATGCTGCCCATTTTAAAAAACCAAAAATATAACTTTTATAAGGCCGACTTTGAGGTAATAAATAAAGAGATAATTAAAATAGATTGGGATAACGAATTAAGGGAACTCTCAACGGAATGTGCTGTGACCAGATATTACGACCTTATCTTCAACCTAATTGACTCTTTTGTGTCACAAAAGGCTACCCGTAATACCAAGAATCCAGTCTGGTTTACTCGTGAACTCATACGGCAAGGAACGAGCATGGTTGAAATGAGAAACTTATAGCAACATTTCCGCCTATAATGAATTTTCAAAGCTTCGATATCGTTTCGAGTGTTTGTCTAAGCAATGTTGTCAGTCATATGTTGCAAACACAGAGAAAATAATAAAGAAAAACCTCAAGGGATTCTGGTCTTACGTCTCTTCATTATATGAAACAAAGGGCTATCTATCAACTATGTCATCCGGCGAAAGTGCCAATAATAACCCGAACGAAATTTGCCAAACGCTCTCAGAGTTCTTTCAGTCAAATTTCGAACCCACTGATTCAGACATAAATAAATATATCGAAAATGTTGAAAACATGCCTACTAGTAATTTAAATAACGTCAGCGTATCTTCCATATCGTTTGAGGTTGCAAATGTTTTAAAAATGCTTACGTCATTAGACTTGAACAAAGGCCCAGGACCAGATAGAATTGAACCAGCCCTCCTCGAATATATCGCAGATACCATATGCATACCTTTAACTCTCTTGTTTAATATATGTGTAAAACATGGGACTTTTCCTACAAGTGGGAAAAAGGCGTACATAACACCTGTGCATAAAAATGAATCTAAACAAAACATAGTTAATTATAGACCCATATCAATCTTATCAGTAATTCCCAAAGTTTTAGAGAGATTAGTACATAGATGAGTACATCCAATACTCGATAATTACATTATGTCCGAACAACACGGCTTTGTTCGTGGTAGATCTACCACCACTAACCTACTATCTCACTCTCAGCACTTGTTCGAGTCATTGATGACGATGTTGTGATACAACGAAACCTAGGTCGTGGTAAAGAAATTAAAGAAAGTAGAAATAATACTACATCACGTAGTTTCATTTAATTGTGAATAATTCATTAAGTTTAGATCTAATCCCGCTACAATTCTGATAATAAATTGATAATTTGTCATTTGTCATTGCAAGAAATTAATCTTCTAAAGATAGAAACATAATTCATAATTTACGTAATATTGCTCATTATTACTATTCAGAACCAAAGTTCAGTGCATGTGGAACGGGTAATGCCAGCAAAAAAACCTTTCAAATACAGAACATAAATAACAGTTAATATAACGCCAACAAAAAAATATGGAAGTATGCAAAAAAATAACACTAACTATTGACAATTCTTAATATAAATATAAACATAGACAGAAATAGTCACATCTTCAAAATGTCATTTTCACATCTTATCTGCAGATACTTTGAGCCCACCGTTTTACGAACATAAATTGTACCATTTTTAATTCACACAAATTCATAGTTCTTTTCTAATTCAGCTTTTCTTATTTTTGCGTAAAGAATTTTGTTTCGTAGTGTAAGGTGGTCATTAAGGTAGACCCGCTGGATAGCTCTGGCGATCTGCAACGACTCGGTGGTGAGTGTACAGCGCAAGCGCACTGCAACGATGCTATCGTCACGCAGGCGTCGCGTACCTAGCTGCACGATGATATTACGTGGGCGGTAAGAATGTGCGCGCGGGCGCACGCGATACGCCGCACGCACCTGGTCCATAGGAATTGGAATATTTAACGCAGCACTTAAATTAGAGACGATGTTTAGAACATTTTCAGTTCTCATTTCTGGGATATTTTGAACTTATGTTGCACTGTCTATTTATTCGATCCATATCATCGTATTTGGCTTTGTAAGCCTCTAGTTCCGCGGTAAGTGCATTGTATTTTGTAATTATATTGTTTATTTTTTCTTCGTGAGATTGCATAGTAATATCCAATTTATGTTGCAGTTCATCTGTTCGACAACTCTAATCAGTCAGCGTCAGGATGAAAGACTGTAGTTTAGTGTGAATACTTTGCATGGTCAGATTTAAATTAAACTGCCAGTCGTTTTTTAGTGTATCAAATTTTGAATCTATGTACGCGATCAAAGTAGCAGTATCTATCATTTCTGTTGAAGGGGTTTTCCGAACAGTCGCGTCAATATCCGAGTGGCTGGTATTACTCTGGTTTGCAATATAATTTTTATTGCTAAGACCCGGTGGCGAGTGCTTCACGTTAGAACCCGTAGAAATGAATGGAGCACGTCCTGTACATGACGTGGGCGTAGCGGTAGTCGACGCGAGGAATGGTGCATCTCTAGTCTGTTCTTCTGGTTGGCTAATAGCGGGCTTTGCTTGTTGTGTCTTACAAGACATGCACCTCCACTTTGCACGAGTTGTTTGATGAACATTTATACTAATACTATGTTTAGACAAGATTGTTAATATTTTTGAGACAAATCAAAAAAGATTATCAACCAAGCAAAAAAGTAATAAGATTACTATATACAATATAGTAATCTTAGAACTAGGATTTTCTATAAACATGGTAACCTATTATTTCCAGCTTGACGCTTCTTAGTAAACCTTATAATTATACAGTAACAACTCATGACCTAATTTATCCATTTCAGAAGCGCAATTTAAATATCTCTATGTATGTCTGCGCAGATGTCAATGTTTGTAAAGACATAAGTAGAAGAGTTTTAGTATATTCGCAGAAAAATAAAAGCTCTGCGCTAACAAACGTTTCAATTTCATCAGAAAATAAATTCAAAAAGCCTGTTGTAGCAATCAAAATTCCAGACAAAATTGGTACAAGGTTTAATTCCCGTAACATTCATTAGTTAACAACTTTAACATTGATTGTTCTCTCCGCCTTGTAATTTATTGAGAATTTTAAGATAATAATTTATAATGACATTTTTCCCTCTTCTCTTATACCTGATAACTCCATAATTGGTCTTCTTTATATGTGTACGGAAAATGAATATGTTGTTATATATTAACAATGATCTACTATGACCCCTTTCACATCAAGTAAGCGTTTAAAAGTGTGAGAACCTATTTAAAGGCAGATTGGAAATTAATATTAACAATTTTACCAAAAAAGAAGTTTAGAGTTACGTAAGTTAACGAATTTTTGGCTACTTCCGTTATACTCAATGTGATTATGTATATTGTACGTAATAATTTTTAAGCAGATTCACATTATTCTGCAGGAAATATTCACGAATAATTAATTGCAGTCTGTCGTTGTTAATGACTATTTGACACTATTAATTTTTACCAAAGTTCACTTAGGTCTACTATTGTTTATCATGTCACTGAAAATTCCGAGTTAATGATTTAAAACAAAAAAAGAATTAGGAATGTAATTGTTTGTTCAAGTAGGAGAATTTATTCTAATTTTATATTATTCCATTCAATGAAATATAGTCAGAATGTGCTTTATTAACACGTGATGTACTATAATTCATATATTATAAAACAAATTTACAAACTTTTCCATATCCACAGATCACATAGATAATTAGATGGGAGATGTGGACGTGGGACCGGTTGTGAAATATAGCTAATTTTACAAATCACTCTCTCATTAGCTTAAATTGCCAACTTTATTGTTGAAGTATATTTGAATTTATTGAGAACCGTAAATGTAATAATGTTACACTTTAGTCAAAATATTTATTTCACGAATGGGACTCGGAAATCTATAAAGCATATGTTTACAAAAGACATGCCTTAAAAATTTAAAATTAACTGCACATATGTGTGATTACAGGCGCCCGATACGTAAAACTGGATAATTCAATTGAAAATCGGTCGTTTGGTAACAAATTCCCGTATGTAGAGCTTTCCTACTTATGCTTTCCTGAGAATAATCTTAAAGAAAAATTCCATTGTGAAATAAAAAGCAGCTATTTTAAATATTTGTATTGAAATCCGTAATCGTTTTATCGGAAAAATTCTGGGCTTTTATTGATAAAATTTTATAGTTACAATTCTTTAATGTATGGGTATGACTTTATGTATGGGTATGACTTTCTTTTCGGGTCTTGTATGACTTTATCATAAATTACAATTGTTTCAAACCCAGTCGGGTATGACTTTATCATAACTTACAATTGTTTCAAACGCAATCTTTAACATGTTTACAAAACCATCTCTCTATCGACATACTGACGTATTTTCCCACCGAATTTTCTCGTACAATACCCCATTTTATAGCAAATTCTCCAGATTTGTATATTACCGCATGAAATTTATATGTAAAAAGATCAAGCCGTCATGGGAGGCCTGGCAGATGGAAAACATATAATTTTTTTTTCTATCCGTTTAACTATCTCCATAACTCATAATTTAAACTAATAAAAGCTTTTATACTTTTAAGACAGTTTAATTCAAATTCACCTATATAAACGAATAAAGTCGTAAACCGTAGTCAGTAAGAAATAATGCTGCTACACTAACATACACTTAAAGTAGTGTAAGTGTATGGAAGCAGAAAGGGAAGCGTTAGGTCGGAAAGGGTCGATAAGACGCGAAGCTGACAGAATTAAGTCGGAAAAAACCAACAAACCGTAAAGCTAGTCCAATTGGAGATAAAGGCAAAGCTGGCCAATTACAAGACACGAAGTTGGCCGAATGGCAAGATCAGAACGTTTTAGCTCTGATCCAAATGCGCCATTAGATGTTTCACATCAATATTGCCCAGGTTTCGTTTCTATACGATCAATAATCAAGCTGCAAATAAAACCATAATTCATTCCTTTAGAGTAGAAATTGTGATGAATTTAGAAATATGGTAATGTATTTTTAAATATATGAATTGATTTTTTTGTGATTCTGACAAAATAAAGTATGTACTTTGGTCCATCAATTTAAATTCCTACCCAATTTAAATGAAATAAAACTTAGTTCGGTTGTTAAACAGAATTTCTCATGTTTTTTTTATTACAATGCTTGATATAAGAAAATGCGAAAAAGATCGCATAGTACCAGTAAGGCTGAAGGAAATTTGTACAAAAATTATGGATCACATAATTTTATAAAATGTATACCTAAATCGATAAGGGTAAGTATTTCAAAGTAACATAATCAGGTGGAAATATATGTTTAACTTCATTTATAAATAATGGAAAATCTTTAGAATCACTATTGATAATGAGAAAAAATCACTCTTCCACTTTGGCGGATTGGTTAAGAAAATATAAAACCGTTATATGGAACTTTTGTGATAGAATCTTGTATTAAATAGCGGATATAAAGACGATATGGATATATGTTTGGTTTTATATTGATGTTAAATAAAGGAAACAATGAAATCATATTACCAGGAATCCTTAGACGCAGACAGGGTTTTGCAGACGCTAACTTTAGCGGAATTAATACTATTGAAGATGTTTAGGGATTGTAGGCATATTAGTTACCACATACTGTCTAATAAAATTAATATATCAATTAATATTTCAGCTTTACGTGTAATATGTATACGATAGTTTAAATGTAAGATATTATAATGGAATGTTTAATATTTTCGTACATAATAAAGAAAGTGAAGCACTTATTAAAACTCTCTGAGGTCTACCATTTTTTTAAACCAATAATAATATTTTAAGCAAAATTTCAATTACGTAAAGTTTTAATTTTAAAACTTTTTTAACATTTCGATTTCGAATTAACAAAACAGAGAAAAATTAATGAACTAACACATGCGAGTGTATAATGTTTGAAATTTTGAATTGTAACGAATATTTAAATGCTTTTATTAAACAATATTTTGCAGAGCTATAAATCTAGTCGCCATTGTTTGTTTACTTTCACCACAAAAATATACGTCACAAGCTATGTGTAATTGCTTATTAGGCACTGCGCGTCACAGACATTGTGTTATGAAATCAACACAAACGCCTGATATGAGTGGTGATAATTTAGAAATATTGATTATTACGTAAAATTAAATAACTACTGGAAAGATAATGCTATTTTATAATGATTATTTTTGACCATTTTTGTGAGTTTCTGATAATCAGAAAATTGGACGATCCATCCTTAATAAAAGTTGACGATTCCTTGTTAAGTTGCACTAAAGAAACGAATAAATGGTATAATTAAAAATGAGTCAATTTAATTTGATAGCATTATTCAGTGCCATTATTTTCAATTATTTTACTACCCTTAATACTACATATTGTCTACAAAATTTATTTAATAAGAAATATTATTTATTTTGGTAAATATATATATGTGATGTTCATTTCAATTCCCGGAGCCATTAGGAGATATTAGAAATAGAATGGGAAGGACATATAATTTTACATAGTTGATAAATAAACTAAAAATATGGCTTAACCTAATTTTCTATATACTATTCTCTTTTTAAATATTATTAAAAATTTTATAAAAGTTTTCGAGAAGTGAAACGTCAATTGGAATAGGAAAAAGATTATAATCTATTTGCCCCTGATTTTTCTGGCAGCATGTCCGTACGCGGACGCCAACATCAGAAAATGAAAATTTTCAGTTATCAAATGTTATCTCAATAACGTTATGTAAATAGATAAAATAACGTTACATCAAGCGATAAATAGTTTAGCAAACTTTTCCTCCACTACATGTTTTATCAATTATTATGTCTTAAGATCCAGACCATTTAACCAGAAAATAGTCCAGAAAATCAAAAAACGAAATTAGTTGTTTTCTCGAGAAGCAGGCTAACGAAAATTTAATGAAAAACTGCATCAAAAAAAATGTATAAATCATCCCGCCTTTGAAAACAAAACATTTTTAGAAAGAGGATTTAGAATTTCTATATATGGTAATATTTATCACTATGATATTTTACCTGAAGATCGTTAACTTCAAATGCTGGACATAGATGTGAGCATGAAAAGCAACGAATATAATATTCGTTTTATGTACCATGTACTATGTACCGTATTGCTTTGAGTTATGTCTTTTTAGAAGGACTTTAATTGGTCGTATAGAGCCTTGTACGACTGTCTTATTTTTTTGTATTAGAATGTGGCAAATGCGAATACACCTATTATAGTATAGTATAATTCGAAAAACGAAACAATTAGTTAAAAGATATTAAAATAAAAAATATAGCAAAGAAGCAGTAGCATAAGAGTAAAATGATATGTCGAATATATACACTATTATAGTAAAGATGTAAGTTTGTGAATTTATTAGTTCGAAATAAATTCCAAAATTCCACAATCAATTTTAGAAATTCTTCCACTAGTAAAAATATTTACATGATGGAGTAGATGCAAAATCTCTCATAAACAAATATATTTCTCTCGTCAATACATATATTTCATAATATTCCTAACTATAGAAGTAGAACAACAAATCGGTTACAAAGTATCAAGCTCCAAACAGCTGTCTGTATTGTAAACTATAATAATCTTTTGTACGTCGTATGAAAATTGACCGTCCTGTTTTCTATTTTTAACCGCCGATTTCGATATTCGATCTGTTATGTAAAAACGATTGGTCAATCTTTCGAGTGGTAAAAAACCCTCTAACAAATATTTAGCCGCAAAATTTTATGAAGATGAAGTAAAATATTCTCAATAATCACATATAAGATATGTTGTCAGTCCCTTTTCTAGTCGTCTTATGTTTTTCAAGTCCATATCACCGCCCTTTACGAGCAGCACTACTCCACCGTGCCACGCTGATGCTCATTATAACCTCGTAAAATAATTCGGAACGAAGAAGTGTTATGGCTCGTAAAAAGCTAATAACACGGACAAATAATTACCACAAATTATCCGTTACTTCATTATTACAGTCCCAAAGTATTGTAATTTTATCTTTCCTTTCTTGTTTTTGAAAAAATGTGTTCCCACAGTTAATGTTACACTATAATATTTACATATGTATGTGTGTATATACGTTTTGTATGCCAGTACTACCTAGCTGTACCGTTTATTTCCATAAACAATAAATATTTCGTTATATTATCTGAGACAATGAAAATATGTATTTTATTTAGCACGCATAATACCAATATCACCGTTAAAAACGTTATACAAGTTATTGTGACTTGAACAAAATCAAATACAAAAATTTGTGAAATATTTCACTATGTGCGTAGGTGCTTAGGTATATAGGTATCAAGAAAAATATTTAAGCGAAGTCCTTCCACGCTATGTCACCTCACTAAAACAATTAATTTTTCTCCAAATTTAAATGTTAACAAAAACAAATAATTATGCCAGTCGAACGTCACTTTACATTGCACCGGTACATTATAAATTTCATAAACGTTGTGTTAACCGTTAATTTAGTGCATTTTATAGTAGTTCATGCTAATCAAATACAATAAATTTCTTAAAAAATAGGTATTGGACACGTATACTTAAAATAATCATTCAATTCCAACTTTCCAATGTCTCTCTACAAACATTCTCCTTCCACGTTTGTAACTCCATACATATAGTCTAATAATTTGCAATACAGAAATGCTGGCTAAATTAAATAAAAGTCCTCGGTTATCGCAAAACCAGCGATGGAACAAATGAAACTGCTGAAACTAACAATTTTCCAAAATAGAGATGAATTCTATATTTAGACTTCGAAATTGATCTCGCATTTAATAGAACATTATTATTAAATACGTGATCAATTTCGACAATCGATAAATCCAATTCCCGAGAATTAATTTTTCTCAATAGGAATATAAAAAGATTCAAGGAAGCACCTCCAATGCTTAAATTGATACAGATACATTTTCCGTTATATTTTTATGCATATATATATATAAAAGAATATGTCTCCTACTCCGCTAAAGATTGCTTTCGGTCATGCGTTTTTCCAATTTGGTTAATATTTATGATGACAGAATTTTAATGTGAGTAAAATCGTTATAACCTAAATTGAAATTAAAGTATAAAACTCTTCTTAACTAACTGACTAACTAACCGACCTACGCGCAAAATCATGAATAAAAATTAAGAGAGCCTTAAGAATTTAGTCTAGAAGTCAATAATTTTCCAAAAATCCTCGTTTTACATCAAAGACATCCAAGAAGAAAAAACGTTGCAAAATTCCCACGGGAACGGGTAAAATGTGATCTTTGCTAATAACATCGCGGGGCATTCAAATAATACTCTAGCCTCAACCTTGGGCATCAAGTGTAAACTTCAAATAATTTCCTGAAATACCCGAAATAACATTTTATATTGGTTTTTGGCTTATTTTTTGCAGTTTCAATAAAACAGTCGTCAGTTGTTCATAATCAGCAATCTTTTTGAATAACGGTACTAAGTCGTAATTAAAATATGCTATGGTTTGATTATCCTGGAAATATATAAATTCATTGGCGTTTCAACACATATCTTTTTAGAATTTAACTTTTGTTAGTATTGATATTTTACTTAGGTATCTATTTTTGCTGTTTTTTGATCCATGAACAAGATAAAAGGTTACACGGTTTTATTCATATGTTAAGTGCAAAAATATATTAATAAGGTTAAAAAAATAAATATATGAATAATTACTTATTTCGCGATGCAATTTCATTTGTAATATTGTTTGCGGTAAAATCGGAAACAATAACAACTTAATTTTTGGTGAATTACAAAGACTGAAAGTTTATTACATATAGATGTAATATAGACAATATGTTTCTGGTCTATTCACCAAATGCAAAGTACAGTATGAAAGTAATTAAATCGAGGACTATATTGGCTACGGATAGTAAAAGAAACAATGTTGGTTCTTCTGAAAAACATATTTCAATATTAATAAACCAAGTAAGCTTTGTAAAGAAATAATAAAGGCGTATTACCAAACAATTGTTTTATAGTGAACTATAAAAATACTAGATTAAACAGTGAATGCAATTTTTGTGGGTTTTCAGTGACAAGTTGGTTTAGCTAAACGGATTATATATAAAAAGCGAGTTAAAAAGAAAAAGTGATCATCAATATTTCACTTTATGTATTCAGGTCAATTCATTATTGTCAACAGATGAGCAATCATATCCTAGTTAGATATCAAAACTTTTATCTTAAATCTATTCATCAAAGATGGTTTTAGTTTCCTTGATTGGGACGATCATCAACTTATTATTATTCATTAATAAGGACCAGTACTTAGTTACTTTTCTCTTGGTTTCCAATCAATAATAAGACAAAAAAACTAACTTAATTTTGTTGAAAATGAACAATTGTACAAATAATGACTTTTGTTTTTCTTCGACAATGTGACAAAAGACTTTATGTTTCTATGTACGCAATTTAAAGGAATACTTAAATGTGATGGTGTTTTCTAAACACTTTCGTTCTGCACGACGTTAGATTTTTGAGGACAGAGCTTCATTGCCGATGCCATCGGGTTCCCGGCAAATATGGAATTATAACTAGTACTCTCTGATTGATTTCATCTATAGTCTCTCTCTGTGTTCGGTAACGATAAGATAAATATAAATTCGATTTTATTACCGCCATTCTTTTCCCTACCTCTTATTTTATTTTTATAAATAGTTTTAGATTATTCACCATATTACTACGTAATATAAGGAGCAAGCTTGTAACAAATATGTTTAATTTCCAAAAAGTTATATCTATGGAAAAAAAAGAGAATTAAAAGGGGCGCAACTATAATACAAAAACACAAAAGGATTTAAAGGGACGTATATTGTTTCTTCTTTCTTTTCACGGTTTTAAAGATACAAATGATATCAAACCAATATCTCATAGTGCGCTTTCCGTTGAGAACAAAAAAGTCTGAGAAATAATCCTTAAAATATGTTTATACGTTAATATTAGAGAATGTATGTACACGTTATATTTACCTTTTGAGAGTAATTTTTGTAAGCAAGTGTATTTTTGATTTATCTGTATCTTGTCCTTTTATTATGACATAAAATTAGCTGCACATTGTTAAAATTGTCATTTCTCTACTTTCAATTGCCATCACATTCGATATGATTAAAAAACCCTGTCAAGCACGATTGGAACTCGCAAAATGGGGTTCCTGTATATATTTGGGCATTTATAAATATTTAACCTACTGTACGTTATATTTGTGTCAAACTTTTTGTAAACTTTTAATTTCTTAAGACGTAAAAATACTATCGATTATATCTTTCACAGGCGCATATTCTAAAAAAATATATAATTCCACATAGAATTAGAAATTTTTCTTCACTTGTGCTATGAGATCTCCAACCGCCGACTTACATGATTGGGTCGACAGGTAGTACCATATAAGTATTGATGACGGTATAAATAATAAAGTGAAATACGGGAAGTTGCGTAAACCAGAAGGGAATTGTTGCGTAAACCAACACACTCGAAATTTCACAGGAATTTAAGTTCAAAGGTCTTAGTATGCGATATTAATTTCAACTTAATATCTCAAGCCGTTTCCGAGGAAAAGGCATTTGACCCTTAAGAATATTTCAATTTGGATTTTAGAGCCTTCAACTTGGTCTTCAAAAAATTATTGTCCGGTCTTTTTGCTTCCTTTACTGTTATCGATATTGATTTAGGTACCAACTTAGATTATAAAAATAAGTTATATATATATATATATATATATATATATATATATATATATATTATCAATTAACAAAATGCTTCAACAAAATACAGTCTTCATGGTATACATATATTGTAATGTCAATATATTCAGACTCGTTAATAAGAAAGGTAAATAATAAGGAACAATAAATATCTAACAAAGTACGTAATTAATTTTGAAAAGTGATTACGCAAAACGATCAACCGCTTGTATCGCAGGAGCCTAAAGGAATTAAATACACACTGTTTATTCTCATCGACATACATTCTGTATTGCATGCATTCTGTATTATCAAAGTTAATTTTAGCCACTCTTACAAATTTTACGTGGTTTTATCGATGGTATCGGTGATATAAATACATCTTTAAAACAGCTTTTTGTTTTATGAAGTTCACTTACTATTTTTATGATAATGAACCTTAGTTGGTAAAGTCACTATTTTAAAGTTAGAATTTATTTAAAGCATGGTGTTTATAGCATTTAAAGCATGTATTATGTACATTTTACCCGGTATTTAAAGCATATACTATTCACGTTTTATGACGGTTTAAAAATGTAAAGTACAATAAAGAAATGATAAGCTTAATTGCGACAGCCAATTTTCATTGCTACTTGCTCATGTTGTTGGAAGGTTACACAAAAATAAAAATAGATAATCGAAAATTTATCTGTATCTTAAATAAACGTATCTACATAGGACAATTTCATGAATTGTTGATAATATATATTTCTATAGTAGACAGCATTAAATTGCAGAAATGTTTTTAAAATAATGGATGGAGACAATTATTTACGATATATGAGTTAGAACTCAGCATTTAACATGACAATAAGATTGAGCGGTACTATGAACCGCCACTGATTGATTGATGTACATCACATATGCTTACGAGCGCTTTATATGTCAGATCAATTTGTTCAAGAAAAGAAAAAATATCTGCCTGACGAATTGTTTAGATAGATTTACATTCAATTAAACCTACTAGTAAACATAATTGGTCAATGTATTTGACATCAAGTCTGTTTCTTCCTGTGATAAAATATTTCCATTTTTTGTAAATAGTCATACGTTGATAAAAGCCTAATTTTTGAAATTGAAATATATTGGGTGGAGAACAATGACTCTGAAGAATAACACTGAATCATTTGTATAATATTATCAACACGCATGTTTTGATTTCATTATTTTTTTTATATTTATTTCGTAACAAATATTTTTTTCAAAAGGAAATAAGCATTCTTTAGCATTTCATCTTTAAAGGAGTTTTGTTCAACTTCTGTGTACTTTGCCCTTTTCCTTATTTGCATTTTAGTGTACGTTTATAATTTTGCTTTTAATACCCCATTAGAATCGCCGGGAATATCGTTTTTATTTTATTATCATCAATCTTTTGCATTATCGTCTACTACATGTATTATCAAAATTACGTGAAATAATTACATGGTTTAATTAATAATAGGTCACAAAAAATATATGCTATGACAATTATAAATACAATACGAGACAAATGGCAACGAAAACATTTCCAGAAACTTCTTCTTTTATAAGACCAACGATTTTTCAGCGCGATCAATACATTTCGTCCTACGAAATTACCTAAATAATACATTTATTATTATGTCCCATTTTTAGTTTACCCTGTTAAAATTTGCCGTAAATTTCCATAACTAATTGAATCACTTTAGTGTTCGTCTATCCGTTTGTCTATTCATACGTCACAAGTAATTTCTGGGTAAAAATTTAAAATTTTTCTCAGTGTTCAACTATGGTGGCCCTATTATAGATGTAAAGAATAAAAAGTAAATGGAGGTATAAAAATAATTCTTCCCAGTTTGTCAAGTAGCACGTAATAGAAACTTATTGGAACGCAAATTCAACAACACATGTGATGTATTTTTTTGAAAATACGACTAAATTTTTTTTTGGAGAGTACCCTTAAATTTGGCTCTATTATATCTTTATAATAAATGTATTGCTCAGTAGTAGCTATAGAAACTATTATCATTGAGAATTAAATAAAAATTGAAACGAAATTATCAAACTGAAAAATTTTGAGCTTGAATAATTATTATAACAAATTTTATTGCCTATTTTCTTAGTAGCGGCTGTTCATTGGTTTTTGAATAAATTTTTTTCGACAGAAAGTATTTCTTACGATGTAAGGAACACTTTTGTTCTCACATGTTTTTCAAAATTTTTAATATGACTCAGTCGAAAAGTCACAATTAATCTCCGCGCATACACCATGTAATACAGAATCGGTAAATTGGCGGTCGATAGACTTGCAAATTCAAGTCTTTTAATAACACAATGGGAGTGCATTACTTTTAATATCTAATTGTACAAGTATAGCTTGCACTTGAATATGTTTTTATATGTGTTGATTACATTTCAAGCCAATATAATTAAAAACTATAAAACTTACACAGATAGAAGTTACACGAATGTTTACACCGAGAATCCAATTTTTGAAGTGAAGAAACTTAAAAATAATAGGTTTTTATTTAGATAACTCCTGTTGTCACCCTTGGTAGGTCAAGCGCTGACAAAAGTTCCGAACAGACGAATGGTTCCATCTTACCTGCAAGGAATAAAGAGAGTGCATGCGTTTATTATTTGATCTGTGGACGATCCTTTATAAGTTAACACACATATATTGGTTTTACTATTTTGTTCTACCCTTAAATTAAAAGTATTAATAAATTATATATATATATATATATATATATATATATATATATATACATATATATATATATATATATATATATATATATATATATATATATATATATCACATTAACTTGCGAGGTGCTGATGTAACATAAAAGTAATCTCTGAACTTTAACGTAGTTTTTCTTTTCTTTGAAACATCCTTACATTTAGGTTTCTTTGCTTATCGTTTTCTAACACTTTTTCTCTTAATTGGTTTTGTGTTTTACGAAACTTTGCTTATATGCCAATATTAAATTACACGATATTAAATTTTATGTGAAACAAAAACCATCCCGAAGCTTAAAGACTGGCAAATATTGAATACTACTGATTAAGTACAAAATATTGAAGAGATTTTTCTTTTCATAGAACTTAAAACATATTTACTCAAAAAAGTTATCAACCGAGACTAAAACGCAATATACCATATAACCTCCGAAAAAATTATAAACAAATTGGCAAAGCAAAAATCGAGATAAAATATTCTTGGCTCGAATTTTACGATATTTTTCTACATAAATTTATTTTTTTTCTGTGTTATTATTCACACCCAAAAAAACTCGGCAAATAATAGTGAAACCCATCGAAAACACTGTTAAGATTACTGCAACGAGAATCAAGTTACTCTTTAAAAGTTAAATATAAAGCATGCTGATATAAAACTAAGTTCTTGCACAGTGCAACGAAGTGTAGCCTAGTGAGTTAAAGTATTGTATCTAGATTTATTAAATACTATATTAACTACAACGCTAAGGAATTTCTTTCACTTTAAGATGAAATCACTAGATTTTTTTCATTTTAACCACATGTTTTTCAATTGAAAAAATTTTATTTTAATTTTATTTGTTAATCGGTATATGCGTAGGAGCGTAAAATAAAAATACTTCAAAAAGCACAACATTTCAGTTTTAAAACTGGTTTTTAATTTTGCAAAGAAAGGCCATTTAAAATATCCCGAAAGCTTTAATAAACTTACAGCGGTCTTTTAATTTTGCCTAATAGTTTATTTACGTAACAAAAAATACCCACTAATAATATTTACAAATTTCATGAATTTACAAATAACAAGTTATTTCATATGTAAAAAAAATATCTTACATTCATTAATAAAACGTGCTATACCTGGCGACTGACGTGGTTGAAATAATTATAAATTTAAATATTTACTTTTAATAACTGTGAACCCAAAAATGTTGGTGTATCAAGTTAATAAGTACAAATATGAAAAAATATCTTTTAACAATCCTGTTTCGAAAAAGGATAGATACAAAAAGTAAAAAATAATTAAATCAAAATTGGTACCTATTTATTTGCAATAAATAACTAAATTACTTATTTTTGAAGTCGGTGCCAGCACTGTCGACCCACTGACGCAAATTTATAATTTAATTTATAATGTAAATTTAAATCTTTAACCTAACTGTACTATATAAATTTAAAAAAGAGCGTATTTCTAATATAAAAATTTACATTAGTTTAAGTTGATCGGCGGTACTGGCACCGACTTCAAAAATAAGTAACTTAGTTATTTATTACAAAGAAATAGATTTCACTTATTTTTAACTTTTTTTAAAGTCGATTTTTAAAAGGTATTTTATTTTAGAATTAGTGATTAATACATTAATATTAATCATCACAATTATTTTCTTTCTTAGAATATTGGGTAAATATTAAAAGTCAAGGGAAAAAACTAGTATATAGATAATTTCCTCCTTGTCTAAAGTTAGTTGTCAACAACACATAAAAATGGAGTGACAGTAGTGGTTAGCTGTTAGCCGTTGAAGAGTTCCGTTCTCCATATCCGAAATCCAATATCAAATTTTGTAAATTAAAAACTACCATATATGGAATTCCATACTCCATATCAAAAATCCAATATGAGATTTTGAAAAGAAATATCCGAAGTGACTACTAACCTACAGCATATATTTAAGAATCACGATCGATTTACTACCATCCGTTAAAGGGTTCCATTATTCAACTTCAGAACTCATCATCACACCCTGACCTGGTCGATGGTGCAGTTATTTTGCAAAGTAAGAAGTACCATTTATAAATATCTTGTATTTCGTTTGATTTATTACCGTCCCACAAGGAGTTCCATTGTTCATCTCCGGAATGCATCATCAGACTTCGACATGATCAAGAATATAGTTATTTTGCAAAGTAACAACTACCAATAGCAAATATTTTGAATCACCTTCAATTTACAACCATCAGTTAAGGAGTTGCATTGTTCGCCTCCAGAACTCATCATCAGACCCTGACCCGGTCAACGGTGTAGTTATTTTGGAAAGTAAAAACTACCCGTAGCAAATATCTTGAACCATAGTTGATTTACTTCTATTCGTTAAAGAATTCCATCATTCGTTTCCGGGCCTCATCATCACATCATCATCATATATATATCGGACCACACCTATAGTACCCTCTTTCCATTAAAAAAGAATGATAAAATTGGTGCATTTAGTAAAGAATTATCACTTAACATATATAAAAAAAAGATTCCGACGAATTCAGAACCTCATCCTTATTTGAAGTCGATTAAAAATAAATAAGTTTATGCGTTGATCAGTTTATAGATGTGAGATAAGAGAAAATAAGAACTCGAGTGATATAAATTTGTTATTAGACGAACCTTTTTATTTAATTTTTCCTGTATATTATAGACTTTACAAGCACAAATGTAGCTCTTTTAACACGACAGTTAACCTTGCAAATATTAGAGATGGCGCTGAAAGGAAAATTTGCTCATTTTTTAGATACTTTGAAAGAAAATATCTACTTTCGTGTTTTATTTTTAAGTTTAACACCAGAATTTAAAACAAAGGTTTTTCTTCTTTTTTTTATGAAATTAAAAAATAATTCTAGAATTGGGATCTATTATTTTTGGGCACAAACTCCAATACTTTCTTTTTATGTCAATTATATTAAATCAAAGAAACCACGAAGTAAAAGTAGATTTACTACTTATTTTGATTTTTGATAGTAATTCGATAAAATACTGGTAACGTTTGATTTTTGACTACTATTTTTAATTAAAATTTCAATGAGAAACATTTATAACTAAGGGCTCAAATAACATATATGTATTTACGCCAAATGTCCCTATAACCATTAAAATATATTAATGAATAAATTATATAATAAAACACATAAATAAGTACGACTCATATAAATCAAATGATTGAAGGACAGAGCAAAGTATTTAATCACATCTTTAATAAAATTGTATTGATTGTTTGCATTCTCTACTTCACATTTGAAATGATAAAACTTGATAAGTTGCTTTTTGTCTATTTATCCATCTTTTATTATTTATTATCTAAACATACAACAGATTTTTAAGCATTTTTTTATATTATTAAGGAGAAAATGTATACACTTCTACGTTTGGAAATATAATTTTAATCTGCCAGCAAAACTTTATTTAAATTTATTTTAAGCAAGAAAATTTAATGGAAAAATTTACTTACTAGATTAGCATTTAATGCCATGTTATTTGAGCTTATACATTAACGATTGCCATTTATTTATTCTGCTACTACGTTCCGATGCTAGTATTTCTATGCTAGGTTTCCTAATCTTTTATATTTCCAAGTTTAGTGAGCACTTCTTGGATTTGCTAGGCTGTGGTGTACGTTTATTTCTTCCCACGCATTGTTATTTATTGTATGGCTATAAAATCGTTTAGTACATTATTATTGTATCTACAATATCAATAAAACGTGAGGTGCATACAATGGATAATAGTAAGGAGTGTAGATAACAGCAGTTATTGAAAAAAAACTTACATAACGAGTAATATAATTGGTGATGTAATAAAATTGTTAGTGAATTTGAACCCTACATTATTCGTTTTAAATCTTACAACTATTTGCATAATTATTAAAAATTCACCATCACAAATTTCCAGAAAAATAAATATTTGGTTATAAATCTGTATCGGCCTATAAATCATTACAATTTAGTCCGATGTAAAAACGTGGTAAGTTAAAGAAAATTACGTAAATAGTTATTATGAGTTAGAATTAATATAAAGTGTAGTGCTCTTTTATTTATAACCTGATTTAATAGGTTATAAAATTAATAGCTATAAGATTTGTTTGCATTCCTGTTATGAATTTCTAAGTTCATGAAAAAGTATGATACAATATACAGAAAGCAAATAAATCGTCAAAAGTAACTTCGCTTCATTACTCAGCCCAAAACTCTTAATTTTGTGACAAAAAAAAATTTAATTATCTACATACAAATTCCTAACACTCTGTTGTATCTTTACCTAGTGAGAATTCATGTTCAAAAATATAAAGGAATGATAGTATTTTAAGGGTAGCTTAAAAAGCATAAACCAAATACTTATGAGATGACTAATGTTTCCGTCCCTCCGTCTATCGGTTTGAAATTTGGCATAAGGACAAAGTATTTTGGTACACATATATTACATATATAGACAACACTTAAGAATATTTATAGAAAGATTAAAAGGAGGCAAACTCTATCTCTCACAAACTTCCATGTCTCACATGAAGTTATATTAATTACAAAATAATCTTATTTCCAGAATCCGATATGAGACATTTCTGAAGATATTGCTGAAGATCTTAAATAAAAATATGTCCTGTCCCTTTTCCTCCATCATCATAACTGAAAAAGTCAAAATTATGAAAAAATAGCATTATTGAACGTTGGCCTGAAACACATTGAAAAATAATGCCAATGTTTTTAAACCTTATAGTTTTTTTTCAGAAATCACGATATTTTTACACTTGAAAATATAAACTTGACATACGGTGAAAAACAATATTTATAAATAAAGAGTAATATTATTTGCCGTAAAGTCTTGTCTGGGTTTGTATGTATTTGGGTTTTGCTTCGACATAAAAAGTAATTTTTTTTATATTTCCAATTTTTTTTTTCAAAAAAGGTAGAATTCTATTCACTTGAATTTAATTGGGTAAACATTTCTTCAAGGATTCATAATTATTGCCGACAAAAATTTAGGAATAGAAGTTTTTAATTTCACATAACTTATACCTAGTATTATCTAACTTTTCACTGTATGTCACTTTCTATTTTACTTCAATCGTTCATATTTTAACTAACCTTTACAAATCTATAAAAGACCTGATTTAACTTTTAATCAAAAAACATGCCATAAAAATGTGAATGAAGTAAAGAGGACTTTTGTCATGAGAGTTCGCCAGGACTGTGTGTTGTACTTCCCTCTTACCCGCAAAAGCAGCATTTGCAAAACAAAATGAGACGTTTTTTTTTGGTATGTCGATATGGATCAACAATTTATTAAGTCTTTAACTGTGCAATAATTTGGGGAGGGATGAAATATATCACACACATAATTAATTACTACTTAATATATTTTGGATTCGTCAAAAATCCTGATATTTGGGTTCTGCATGAATTGAAAGAGACTCACTTCCCACAAAAAATCAATGGTTCCTGTACATGTTAAACGCAAGTTAATAGTAAACTTTTTAAGGAAGGAATCATCATTAGTAATGTATATCGTTTATAATAATAACAGGTTCCAAGCATAACAAAGCAGCACCAACTACGTTAAAAGTGAATTGCACCAAAAAAGGTTATGCTGTAAATATTGGTTATACTAAAATGGTATTGCGTATTTTAAACTACTTCTAATGAAACAAACGGTCATTGCAGATGATTATTCTAAACAATTAAACAACGGAAGAAAGAAATTAAAGAAAAACGGTCAGAATCGACAAATATCAATGGAGTCATCTTTCACAAGAACATGTCTAGCCCTGAAATATCAGATAACTATTTATTTTGTTATTTGTAAAACACTTTGAATGGTATAAGCTTGTCATCATTTTGCATAATTAGTTACAATGTTTATTAATTGTAATGGATCAATCAAAGATTCTGAAGCTATAATGGATAACAACGCTGCCTTACCAAATATGGAGGTATGTTTTGAGGCTTTACCTTTATCCATCAATTATGGCGAAAACTTGCGATTATCAAAAACGATCCATTTTTCGCCATAAATGACAATCCAATATAAAAATAGCTCGCATTTACGTTGCGAGAGCAAAAGACAATTTCAAAGCACTTTCTATTCTCACGCTTGTTTTATTGTTAAAGAACATATCCAACCAGTATCTTAACCTTACTTATCGGTTCCAAATGGTTTCATGTATCGTAACGTCAAATTTTGTTATATAGTAAGGAAAAATTTTGCGGTAAAAGTCTGATTTAGCGAAAATGCCAATTTCCCATATTTTTTACATTTTAAATGAAAGAATATACATAAAAATAGACGTATTTAAAAATTAGAGCTCGGACTTGATTATTTTATTATAAAATATTGATCTGAAATATGCACTTTCAATGGAGAAACGCCCGTCAATTGGTTGTCAAATATAAATTTCATAACCGCATTCCATTTCACAATCGCGTAGAAAACGCGATCTTCTTTGCGGATTTTAATATTTTTATTTTTTGGGTTTGTTTTTTGTTTTTAATATCAATTCCTATTTGTCTGTGTAAATTTAGTGTTTAGTGTTACTAAGAATGGCACTTAAGTCGAAAATTTATAACTTACACTTCCTGTGGGAACGGCACTTTTGTATGGGAACTTTTTTCAAATCAGTTTTTTCACAATATAATCGCGACCGTGTGGACATTTTAAAAAGGAAAAGTAAGTTTCTTCAATTATGTAAACTATTTTTTTTTCTTGAAATAATACGCTGTCAAAATATGTGTATCTATATATATATATATATATATATAAGATGTATTCTAACTCGCTATGAACAAATATGCTCAATAACAATAATTCACTTTAATGCCTCTTTATGAATGATGTTGGATATATAATTTTTATTTTTTAAGAAAGTCATGCGCGAATGTGCGACGTATGTCCGAGGGTAGAGCAACTCTTAGTTAAATCATTGCTCACTTTCCTTAATGTTTCACCTTAATACTTATTAATAGTTTTTGCAAAGCCACCATTATTAGAATGCTGCAATATTTTAACCTGGAATGGGTAATTAGGTGTGACCATGAATATCTTCTATATAAATACCGTTTCACCTTTGCCATCACCGATAATAAATATAGCTTCAATTACATTTTTTTATACGGAATCTACTCATAATTTAGTGCCGTTACAAAGGTTTGGGGTATTTAAATTACAAAGCAACATAAGGTGTACGCCAAACCTCAAACCTTTCTCATGAGAAGCGAGATCAGGAGCTGTTCAATAATTCCATAGTGTAATATGCTGCTTCATCTGCATGGCATAGTTATATTACTATATTACTTACGTTACTACCCCATACATTCTATATTACTTTGTTAACGGCTTCAATCGATACTTTGTTCACCATTCTACATTCTCTAATGAAGACTTCAGCTTTATGGCTATTTTTGGATACGATTGATTCGATTTTCCGCACGATCTACTTTAGTTGGTATTATATACATCGAAAAATCTCTTTTCGCTCTGGGAAATAGAACTGCGGCAATCCCTCATGATGTTACTACTATAGCAATCTTTTTATCCGCAGATGTTTTGACCAATGATAGGTAAATCAAAAATTTTACTAGCACCACCCTTTGACAGAGTGAATTTATGTATTGGATGTATTCACTCTGTCAATGAAAATTCGGTAAACCATTTTATTCATCGGTTTACCTTGGTACTTTGAGGTTTAACTATCTTAAAATTCAACTAGATCAAAATGTGGTTATTACATGCAATCCCTATTTAAATTATTGGCAGACACATCAGTTACTGTGCAGCTAGTAAACTATAATAATAAACAACAAGATCGCCTGTTGAACGAATATTATTTTGTAAAGAAATCACAGCAGTATTAGTTATGTTTTCAAAATGAGCCTTTATTTCTGCATCTTGAAAATGACGTTGGGATTTCTAATAAAATCTTACAAGAAGTGATTTTTGAAATTGTTCCATAAACGCTACCAAAAAAATCATAAATGGCAAATAGCATCCGCAGTTTAGATACCCTGGCGCTCAAACCATTATTTGTTGATATGTCGTGCCAGTAACTACCACTTTCAGTAAATCAAACATACGCTTTGATGCATTGCATGTAAACTCTTGTCCAAACTTTTCAGATTTTCTGAAGAAGTTGGCCCTTTAATAATATATAATAACATCGTGGATAATTTCTTAATTACTGGAATGTATTTTATCGACTCTACTAAGAGCCCATTAGCCAAGTATATCGGGATTGTCAACAGAAGTACCTCGGCATTGCCGTTGAAAAATCCCATTTTGTTTATTGAATATTTAATAAAATAGTGCTTTTTCATAGAGCAAAGTGGAAAGCCATTATGAAAAAGTTAATTTCTTGTTTTGAATATTTTTATAACCCGAAGGCAATTACATCGATTTTAATCAAACTGCTAGTAGTCTACAACTTAGATACTTAAACAGATACTGCACGTTGAATACAAACTCATAGCCAAGAAATTATGTCAAAAACATATCAATAAGAAAGCAGTAGAGAAGAAGTTAACTTGAGAATTCCAATAATTAATGAGATTTGATAGAGATATCCTTAACTCAAGTTCGACTTTGACGAAAATCGGTTATCTGGAAACGATATTATAAAACATAATTTTTTTTTAAATTTTGAGTATGATGTAATTTTAAAGCTTCTAAAAATATTATTACTAATACATATATACTTTAGAAAAAATCGTAAGCGATGCTATGTTGGTGATACATTCTAGAAATCGAAAAAGAAAAAAGATTCAAAATTTCGTGGACAGAACTAATAAATACATATAAAAGGCAAGATATTGAAATTTTAACAATTAATATAAATATATATATATATATATATATATATATATATATAGATATATATATATACATATATATATATATATATATATATATATATATATATATATATATATATTTAGGTTATGTTGAAATTTGGCGGCCATATTTGATAATAATGGAAAATATAAAACTAGTTAAGTAAATTTACATTGAATGAAATACTTATAACAAATATTTGTATAAGCGTATACACTTGCAAATATTTAGGTCGTCCAAGACATGTTATGTGTAAATCTCTTTACTAAATTTATTTCATAATATGTTTATTAACCTGCTATAAAATGATATGCTTAAAACATCGGTCTTTCAAAACAAAAAAAACCCTTCTCGGATCACTTGGTTATTCATACATTGTTTAAAAACCCTTTTTTTCCAAAAACGACTTGAAATATCAAGTTGAAATTAGTTTTTCATACCGAGGTCTATGACCTTAGATTGCTGTAAAATATCAAGTTCCCTATTTCACGTAAGAGATATATTTTTGTTATTTGTACCGTCATCAAAACCTATTTCCGGTCCATCTAAAATCTTGAAAGTCACCATAATTGGAGGTCTTCTAGCACAAATAAATAAAAAAACTCAAGATCGATTATTTCCAATTCTATGTAGAGTCAAACATTTTTTTTATATTCACCTTGAAAATAATATGAGACAATATATTTACGTTCCAAAAAAGAAAAACAATTTAAACTATTTAGTAGAAATATTATTTTCCATTGTTTATAAATGCCTGAATGTGTGCATAACCGTCGTAATGCAAGTTTTACCCGTGCTTAACAGATTTTTTAAAATTGTATCATTGATCTAATCATTAATAGATTATAAAAGTAAGCGTACAATGTGCGTGCCGCTAAAAATGAGTTCCGGTACGAACAAGGGAGTTATATGGTGCGGTAGCCCTATACATCCCATCCATGAAGAAGGTTCCCGTCTTCACCTGAAGGGCGTACTTAACGGCTGTAAATTTCGCCCTCTAGAAATTTCTAGAACAATCCAGAATATCCGAGACTATTCGAGAGCATTTCATGACATTCCAGAATATCTCGAAATATTCTGGAATACTGTGGAATATTTGGGAATAGTCTGGAACGTTCGGGGACATTCCGGAACATCCCTGATCATTGCGGCACATTCTAGAGCACTGTCGAATGTTGTGGAATGTTCTGGAACATTGTGGATTATTCGAAGCCTTTTTTGTATGGGTTGATCTACGCATTGGTATACAAACCAAGATCCCTCGTGGGTTCGAACGTCAGTTTTTATCAGTGAAGTGCAGTGAGTGAATAAAAACAAACAGTGAAGTGTGAGTAATCTAAGTGATTCAGTGACTGAATATGAATTGAAAATAAGATTTTAAAAGTGTTTAAAATGTACTTAGTGTATTTTTTAATAAAAGTTGGTTTGATTTGTATTTTATACAATGTCCTAACGTAAAAAAATGTGGTGATCTTGCAGTTCTGAAGCAAAATTGTGAAAACAAAAAGGAGAGCAAAAAAACGAAACGGTCGAAGAGCGCGAAGAACGTTTATATTCCTAACGAGTGAGAATGAGCATCGAAGAGCCAATGAAACTGAATAACAACGAAATGAACGAGTTAAAGAACCAAGAATTACTACACAATCTAATAATAAAAGATTGCGAACGCAAGCCACCCATAAAAATATAACTCTATAAGAAGAGCGGACGAGGACAAGTAATTAGTACAACCTAACAAATGAATATTCTACTACGACCTGATCAAAGAGTATAGCAAACATAAACACGTCGTAATCGGAAAAATGGATAATATCTGTCAATTTTGCAAAGCGAAGAAATTCAGTAGAGAAACACCACGAATCTGTTGCATGAATGGAACAATTAGATTATCACCCCTGGAAGCACATCCGTAAGAATTTCTGCATTACATGACCGGGGAAAATCCTGAATTAAAACACTTTCTTCAAAATATAAAAACGTACAAAGCCTGCTTTCAAATGACTTCTTTCGGTGTCGCCTTGATCAATACTAAAAGCGATGAAATCGATTATGTTTTTTCCATCCAAGGATAAATCCATCACAAAATGGGATCATTACCACCACTACCCAACGAAGACTATAAATTTTTGCAAGCATATTTCATCGGAAGTAAAGAAATAGAAATATATCAACGATGCGCAAATATCAGTGGATTTTGACGAGAAATAATCCAAAATGTATAAAGAATCTTCACAAATACAATCAATTTATTGACATATTCAAAACGGCACTAGACCGAATGATTTTTGATGACAATAAAGTTATAATTTGTGCCGACAAGAAATCACTTGGAGAAAAGGAAAGTCGATTTAATGCACCTCAGATAGACGAAGTCATCATAGTATTTGTGGACAATGAAAACACAACCCATGACATAATTGCAAAATGAAGAAGAGAAGGACTAAAACTCATTACAGAGATAAATCGTTCATATGATGCCTGCCAATATCCATTGATATTTCTGCACGGACAGGACGGATATCATCTTAATATGAAACAAAGTTAACCTGAAACTGGCGTAGAAACAAACAAAAAAGTAAACCCATAAGGAGTTCTATGCTTTTCGCTTAATAATCCGGGACAATGGAACATACAGTCACATTCTCAACGTTCACCATTTATTTTAACAATTCCTGGTAGATAGATATGTATGCAAAAATTAAACCGGAACGGATACTTTAGAGAAGACCGGATCAGAAGAAACTACGCGCGGAAGAATACATCCACCTTCGAGACGCGATCATAAAGAAAAAATATTGACGACACTGAAACAATAGTAATCTTATCCTTATTTTACATAGAAAATCCAAGATACATACGCTCAGGATGCCATAACCTGTGTAAGAAAATATGGACGACCTGACCTCTTAATAACATTCATATGCAACTCATCGTGGCCAGAAATCAAAGAACATCTAAGATACGGGCAAGCCTCATGGATGGACACGACATAATAACCCGAGTTTTGCGACAAAAACAAATTAGATTTATTGAAGTTATCACAAAATATCACATCTTTAGAACCGTTAGATATTAGATGTACATAATCTAATGGCACAAGGAGCTATGCAAAATAATTGTGAAAACATGATTCACGGTTCATGCGGGTCATTAAACCTCAATTTACCATGTATAACTAACGGAAAATATATAAAAAAATTACCCGAAACCATACTTGGACGACAAATAAACCGGAGATGGTGGCTAGCCCAAATATAGAAGATCATCACCCAAAGAAGGCGGCTTCACAGCAAAAATATGAATACGAGGCAGAGACAAACTGGAAATAGATAATCAACGGGTAGTATCATATAATCCACTGCTTTCCAAAATGTCCCAAGCACATATAAACATAGGATATTGCAATTTAATGCAATCCATTAAATGAGTCCGTAAGTATGTGAACAAAGGCAATAACATGACAAATAACCAAAGATAGCAAACAGCAAAACAGAAACGACGAGATCCTCAAATACCTAATAAGAAAATACATTAACAGTAAGGAAGCAGTGTGGCGAATTTTTGGTTTTCCCATACACGACCTCGAACCAATTTTGCAACATCTAGTGGAGAATGGACAGGAAGCTTACTTCACAAAGAAATCGCTAGAAAAATTGCAAGCGAACCCGTTAAAAACACAACACAACAGTTTTTTTCCAACTGTGCCCAACGGATCTATTCCCAAAAACATTACTATATGTCGACGTCCTTACCATACGTGGAACACAACAAGAAAAATCTTTTAACGACGAAAACAAGAAATTCCAGTAGAGGATCATCCAGCAACCATTAAAACTAACGCACTAGGCCGAGTATAAAACCTAAATCCGAACAACACCGAATATTTATATTCCCGTATGTTGCTGAACGAACTACGGGGACCAACAAGTTTCACAGATCTCAAAACTGTTGACGGTTATCTATGCCAGACGTACAGAGAAGCATATCTATGCTTAAGACTACTGGAAAACGACACGCACTGGGAATTAACACTGCAAGAAGCCTCACTCACAGCCTTAGCTGAACAAATCAGAGACTTATTGGCCATAATACTAACAACATGTAACCCATCAAATTTTCAAACTACTCCAAAGAGAGTATGACTGATGATATTCTGTACCAAATCTAATCAGCTCATCCGGAATTGGCCATCAAATTCAACGACGACATCTTCCATGAAACCCTCATTCGCCTAAAAGATAAATGTTTAGCAATAAAATAACAGACCTCAGTACAACTTGGAATGCCAGAACCATGACAAGATGCTTTCAGTGTGCAAAACTTCAAAATTACAAAGGAAAAAAGCTACAAAATCAACGAACTACTTCAATACATTGCTCTCAACAAACCACTCCTCAATGACAAACAAAAAACACAATTTACAACGTTATCATGGACCGGATCCACAATAACACTGGTTGAATTATTTTCTTGGACGCACCTCGCGGTACCGGGAAATATCGTTTCAATGAAATCTATTTCTGGCAGAAATACGTGCTAAACAACGCATCGCACTTGCAATGGCATCATCCGGCATTGCTCCCACTCTTATGGGAGGAGAACGAACTGCCCATTCCGCCCTACAACTACAGTTGAATAAACTAAAGAACAATTCCCAGTATGTAAATTTTCAAGAGCATCTGGACGGGGTGAACTTCTAAAAAAAAATAAAATTATCTTCTGGGACGAATGCGCAATGGCACATAAAAAATCATTTGAAGCCATGGACATAACATTACAATACTTGCGAGGAAACTCTGAAGTAATGGGAGAAGCTCTACTCATACTCTCAGGAGATTTTCGACAAACACTTCCAGTTATCCCCCAAGTCAACACCAGCAGACGAAATCAATGCATGCTTAAAAATCACATATATGGCCACATATACAAATACTGTGACTAACAAAAAATATGAGATTTAAACCATCACAAACAACAAGAAACAACAGCACATTTTACTCAATACTTTTACAAATAGACGAAGGCACATGCCTACTGCCCAGACGACCGGCCGCATTGAACTCAACAGTGATTTCTGCAACATAGCCACTACTGAAAACAAACTCATCGACCAAATGTATTCAAACGTTGTTCACAAATATATCAATCCGGAGTAACTATTTCAGAGGGCAATTTGTCCACCATGTCAACTTTAATATTAAAAAAAAATTCCTGGTGAAGAGATAACATACAAATCGATCGACACGATGGTAAACGTTGATATAAGTGTCAACTTCAACAAAAACTAACAAAAACCTCTGCAAGTACCAGGAATGCCATTATATTGCTTTCGACTGAATATTGAATCTCCGATCATACTACTCAGAAATCTCATCTCACCAAAACTATGTAACGGAACAACGGCGATCGTCAAACAGCTATCGAATAACATCATCGAAGACGAACCTTTAATTGCCAATTTCCAATAAAATTAGCCTATATTTTTGCAATTAACAAAGTGCAACGACAAACTATAAAACATTGCGGCATCAACCTCAAAGAATCTTGCTTTTCTCACGGTCAACTATAGAAAATGGAAAATTTTGCTTGTAAACATGTACTGTAAATAGTTAGAATATGTTTTCAAGAAAAATTGTTTACCTCTTACGTTTTAAAGTTTATTCTTTTATTAAAACTACCACACAATCTCATATCAACTTACTGAGAGAAGCCGGGTACCCCGGCTAATACAATATAAAATCGAATGTTTTTTACTTTTATACTATTACTGTAACCATATTTTTCGTGTTTTTATGTTATTAAAAACCATATTATATAAGCTTATTATAAGAGATAATTTTTATTATTTTTAATTTTACTATTTAAATCGGCCCGTCCGCGATTCCAGTTTAACGAAGAAGTTGTAATACTTTTTGCTGATTGCGAAACGTAATGAAATATTTCATCAACAGATCGTTCAATTTAAATCAGTTATTCCATTTGATCAATTAATTAGAATCGAATTTAATCAAATTTCACCCTTAAGGGTACATACTACTTACTACTACTTTTAGAAAATAAAACAAGTTTAATGGCAATCACGAATCAGTAAATCGTCGTAGTCGGCTTTGTAGTGAAGAAAAAACGCTGGCTTGCCTTTAATAAGTTTTTTACTAACAATTATTAACAAGAAGAATTAAATTTCACATATAACATTTCAAGGGCCTACCCAGATTTTTAAAATGACCTTCTATAGTATAGCTCTGCTACGTACGACCACATCAATGTTTGGTCTTGAAAAATTTTCATTACTACAAAAGAATACAATTTATCCGGGCTGCACTTAGGTATATAAATTGAGTTTTAATCAGACTGAGAAAGCAGTAAGTCAAGTATTATTATTATCTTCGTATGTAAATTTATTATATTTTTAATTATATACATAACAATAAATCCTCTCTACATTTTATAGAAATATAGAGAGGTTTTATAACTAAGTACAAACAATTAATGCGTAAGTATATATTTGTATCAAATATTGTCTCAGTCTCACATATCATAAATTAAACTATCCAGAGTTTAAAATTTCGTGTATTATATCTATACTTATTTTTTAAATGCAGAAATATTTTTAATTACTTCTAAAATCATATTTTGAGCCCATTTTACAAATTTATATGTATGAATTTATATATTTGTTTAAAGTTATGACGGTCGATACCTAATATATACTTTTATATATTAATGCCAGTTTGAAGTGCGTTAATCGTCGTTATACTCAAGTTGTAGTCCTAATTATTAATAATTTAGTTTCACTAGCAACTAGAAATCTATGGAGCTCAAAATTGCATATGTTGGTATTTTGGTTTATTAGAAAAATAGGATGTATTTCTGAAAATGTAGGAAAAAATTAATAAAAATGAAACAATAAAGTTTTGTGTAAGTACGAAAAATATCATCGTTTTATAATTATTCATCATTTCTTTCTTTAAAGACTTTCTGACTTTTTAGACTTTTAGACTTTCTGAAATATTTGCTATTTTTCCATGGAAAAAGTTCACGAAAACTTTCAAATGAGTCCTCACCGTGGTGTGTTATATTGGTCACAAAACATAGCGTCTTTTAGAGCAGACTGGTATTCTGGTTTAAGATAATTTTCTCTCAGCAATAGTGCTTACACTTTTTTCTTTGATTGCTCTCTTAGCAATAATTCCACCGTATGTATCAGCTGTATACATTAAAGTTAATAAATAAATAAATTCTTTCAGGGGGTATCAAGTTTGTGTCCAAAGAAAGATCTATTTAGTAAATTTATGGATATAAGAAAAGATAAATTCTGTTTAATCGTATTGTTCCCCTACCATTGTCATTGGAATAAGAATATTAGAAATATGTATAAGATAAACTATAACATGACAATAATGAACCGTAAAGTTGTAATGTGATTAATATCCATATTTTATTACAATAAGAGTAACAAGAACCAGTTGCAAGTTAATAGAGATAATCTAGACTCCTTCGCATGATAAACAAAATATTGATTGTTCTCCAAGTAACTTCATAAAATTTATATAAAAGCTCCCTGTGGTCATTTTATATTCGTTCCCTGGCGTCAGATTAGCGGTTTAGTTCAACTTTGTTTCACACACAAGTTGTGCCTACTATTTGTTTTGCGATGTGCTTAAATTACTTTCGGAGGATATAAAGCTAAAATAAACGTATAGAGTTTTAGTACTTATACACAATTTCATAAATATTTATATAAATTAATACAATATGTGAGAATGAACCAAATGTGGTGAGTATAATATATAATAAAAGAAGTTATAGTTCTTTTTAATTTATTTAATCCAGCTGTAGTTTTAGTTGGACTCGAGCCTGGATTTCCTTTTCTATCGTTTATACCATAAATTATGATAATTTTTAAATAGTTTTAATTTTTTTCAATGGATAAAAACATCGATGAAATCATAATAGTTTATCTATTTGAAGTAAATAGTGGAGCGATTTAAATTAATAAAAGAAGTTAAGTTTTAATGTTTTAAAAACAGAGTATGACATATGTCATTGGAAATAGGTAACGGTTACCAAAAAAGGCTAATACATTTTATGAGTAACAACTTCATTTTAATTAAAATTAATATACTGAATTGTTTTCCATTAATTAGGGGTTCCGTTGGTTTAGAAAATAATCCACTGACAGAAATAAGCATGAATGTTTAAAATATCGGAAGGAGATTTTCTTTAATTTCTGTCCTATTTGATTAATATCTTTGGGCTTGTATTCTTAATCTGCACCTCATTTTAGTAGAATTAGTTTGATAATATATTTGATTACTGACTATATCTGAAATTATTTTAGACAACAGTTAAGACTTTTGTGTGGTTTTATGTCAAGTCAGTTTGTTATGAGAAAAAAATATGATCATAAATATGTAAATATTAATTGAATATAAATTAAGTAAGTAGGGTATAATTATGTAGGATGAATTATAATTTGTTTCATACTGCTTCAATCCCTATACTTTTAATATGCTGTAAAATATTATAATGCTCCTAGTTATTTTGTAATTCAATTTGGTGCCTACGTATTCTAAAGTGTGACTTAATTTTACAGTAAATTCGGCAAAATGAAATGAAATATAAAATTCAAGACCTTTAATTGGGAACTTGTCTTATTGAGGACGTAGTATCGAGAATTTGCTTAAATTGGGTATTTTAAATTTTTTTTATTGATCTAAGTCTTAAATTCTGAACCCTATTTTTATGAAGCGAAGTAATATTTTATCTTAATATAATATCTTAGTCGAGAGTAAAATTTTCATATTCTTTTCCAAGAAAAATGTAATTTTACTCAATTATTGTAAGTGGCATAACATTAATATTTGTATATGACCAATATCAACTTGAAATTTTCTAAAATCTTTTATGTGTTTCTTAAATATAGTCTAATCTTAAAATAATAAATTTTAATGATGTTAAACCATATTGTTAAAACTCAAAGCATTTAAGTCCCAAAATTATTAATTAACGAGACCTGCTACTGAGAGCCGTGAATATATTCATTGTTTCTTTTTCGTATTCATGCATTATATTATCTATACACAACAGACAAGATTTTGTAAACCGACGTCCCTTCCTTGTTTCTCAGTACACAAAACTGTGTTACTTCCGAATCTATTTTTTTGTAGAGCACACATGTAACGTAAATTTATTTTTTTAAAAATTACATTAGATTTTGTCAATTAACATTAACTGAACAACTAGCATCTAGCTCTAAAGAAGGTCAACATGGAAGACAAAGAAAAGCATATATTAAGCAACCGAAATTATCCATGCTAGATTTAACAAATTAAAGCGATTTCCATGACATAATTTCTCATTCTCTCTTAACTCATCTGTGTGAACACACATTTAGCCAGAAGTGAAACAAATAACCACATTAAGATTTATATGAAAATTCTTAAAAGCACCACGTAGTATCAAATAAAATATTGAATTGGGTATTACCTGGTGTTATATTGGCCGAAATGACTTTGAAGAAGTTTACGGTGAAATTATAATCATTTTCTCCTCATAACATCAGGCATCGCATTTTAGTTTTTAAGTTATTGAGTTAATTTATGTCACAATATCGTTCACCTACATGGTCATAAAGATAAATACTTATTTAGTAACGTGATTAATTAACATACACGAAATAAATCTTACTTTAGTACTGATATTCATTGTAACAGCGTAAGAATGCGTAAGGAGTTTGTATGTAAATATTAGGAACCTCAACAGGGGACGTAAAAGCCGATAAAGCCATAAATAACGACACAATCAAAATAAAATACGATGAATAAACATAAAAGGAAACAATTTTTACTGCTTGGAATTAGAATGAAAAATGTACCATATATATATATATATATATATATATATATATATATATATATATATATATATGTATATTGGTTAACTATACCAGGTTCAAGGCTTCGATAATTTGGTTAAATTGGATATAAAAGTTTATAATTTGTCAGGAAACTGAGGAAATATTGATAACGACCACCGAAGTTACCAAATGAAATTCTTTGTAATAATAATTATTATACTTTTGTACAACAGTACGCAACAATTTTAAAATATTTTGAAAAAACATTGGTGTCGTGCATTTACCTACTTTTATTATTCCTTTCGTATTACAACATAAAAAAAGGTTATAAATACATCTTCAAAGTTTTAATAACACTGGGCATAAAATTATTTCAGTAGACAGTAAAATTTTTTTTTTAATATATTTGTTTAAATATGCAAGTATTTAGACCTAAAATTCCAGTACAACAATGAATAAGGCTTCAAAAATAATTTAATTTACGGAAATGTTCAGATAATTTTTAAAGTTAATAATTTTAAATTTATATGTATTCGCGTAGTATGCGAATTATAGTTGAGGTAAAAAAACACTGTTACAATATTTCGTAGGGCCGTTTACCGAAGTGACAATCCAGCAAAAATAAAATGTTGGATTATTTTTATTTTACTCTCCATTTAGTTATTGATTCGAGTATCCTGGCTGTTATTATTGAAATAAGTTTTCCCAAACGATCAGAAAATTTTCTTGATGGTGAAGCTCCACACAAATGTGTGGAGTTCGAAACGTCAGTGTATGTCTCGCATTCAACCGGGTTTTCCTTCAATTTCTTCATATTAAAAGTTTAAGAAGATTTTATTAGACGTACATCACTAACAGCGGGTTGAGCAATGGTAGTGGAGTACTATAAAGTACATAAGTAACAATACTATATGCCATGTAAGAATAAAAATGAACGATTATATCTTGCACACACATGTGTTGTACACGCGCATAACTATAACTCTTATAAAACATCGCATCGGTTTCGTGGTATTAATGTGATAACCATAAAAAATACCCAGTTGGATAATGAATGTTAAACTTTCCACTAGTGAGCAAATTGTATTTACAAGTAATAGTCGCGGACATTTAAACAAATTTTAATATCGACTTGACATATGTATTGACGTTTCGTTTTTCTCGAATATAGTGGAGAGTTTGACTGCTCACAATGCTACACGTACGTCTTATGAGAACAACCCCGAGACAGTACTGTGTTCTCCCTAATCGAATTACAATACTCAAAAGAGTTATTTTGGTAGAATTATAAAGGTGAAGGGAGTAGGAGATAACAAAGACTCAGTTGCAGCTGTCTGTATGCGCTATTCATTGTCAGTTTCAAACAATCTTGAAAAGTAGTAGACGCTTGAACTATTATGTGAAGTTTGCGTATATATGGTGTTTGGAGTTTTCTTGTTATGGCGAAAAATTAGTTATGGATATTGAAAAATTTATCAGCAGTTGAATTTTCAAGGTATGTTCAAATTTACGTATTAATATTTGCAGTTATGTAATACATATAATATTTAATGTTATTGTCGTCGCTTATTTATTAATTATAAAATAAATAACTTAATAGCTTTACGATAGAACAGAAGGCTATATATTTGAGTAAATTAATAGGTTAGTGGCGTAAGGGTTAAACTGTTATTATTATACTTGTTTTTGTGTATGGGAATAAGACCCATCATAAATTAACTTTTATTTAATTTTACACACTCGTCCATTTAGAAATAATTTATTGTGGTAAAATTCGGTTATCTCCCCTTTAAATGTAATCGGCAATGTAATATTATAATTTATTTTCACCGAATAGTTATGGGTCAAGTTCTACAATTAGGTATATCAAATTTAAATTCTTCTAGATTACATGGTTTAGATTTTAGAAAGCTATGGTAGATATTTTAACAAATGGATATCAAGGCGGTACTATAAATGTTTTGTTGTCACCTCCAATGTTCCTTCTTGAAAGAAACATTGTGAGAGTGTGGGAAATATTTAGCCTTTTTTATTACTATTAGGAGAAGCGCTAAAATGGGTATAAAAGCTTTAAAGATTAAATCAGCAACACAACAAATTATTTTTAAACAATATTCTCATTATCCTTTACCACTTGCGTGAAGTGGCCAATCAAAACTAGTCAAATAAAACATTTTATTTAATTCCACTAGAATTCGCACGGCGACTATTCCGTGCCCGATTATAAAAATTTAAAAATATATACTGTTTTTATTAAAATATTAAAAAATGTTAATGTCACCTTGTAATGATGTTTGTTTTTATCAATATAAAAGAAAGTAACTATTTTAGTGTGAGCTTTTGAGATACCTGCGCATTAATACCCTTTATTATTGAAGCATATTTTACTTCTCTGCATAAAATCTTAGCTGAAAAAAAAAGTTGTGACCAACGGTCAGACATTTTATTTTTTCTTCCTAGATGCAGTGTCATAAAAGCAATTAAAATCCAATGTCAGTTAAAATATTTATGGTCTAGGGGAATTATGATAAATTAGCATAACGTCAGTAGTTCATTTCTTCATAGCTCATTCTACAGATGTTAGGAAATTATTGTGCGTTATACTACTGTTGATTTAAATATCTGCAATAACGGTAAAGTTACATACCCTTTATAATTCCATAACATGGCCAAACGTTGCTAAATAACATTCTATGGCCGACTTCATATAAGATCTCATAACTTTTTGAAAGTTAAAGAATAGTGAGTCTTGGTAACATTTTTACATAAAATGTTTATTGTGGGACCTGATTTATTTTTGCAGGTTGCTCTTCCTTTTTATATCCACAACATTTAGTGAGACAACCGGCAACACAGTCTGTCCTAACTCGTTAGCACGCGCTCGGGTTGCTTACTCACAGGCATTCGTAAATCAAAACGTCCCTTCCACTCGACACAAGTTATGCTGACAAGTCCAAGCCGCCGCGGCCGCCACGTTCTCGTTATACCCACAAAACGGCTTGCGCGTGACAGCCACACTTATACATATATAAATGTATGGTAGTAACTATTGCCTGCCGTTGTAATATAAACAAACCTTAGATTAAGTCACCTATGTTTCGTAAGGGCAGTACTAATACAGAGCTGGTTGCGTAAAGACGTTGTTTTCATCCCTAGTTTTCATCCTTTGTTTTTAGCCCTTTCTATTATCAGAAGTGGGATTTGAAATAATTTGAATACCTACAGCCATAAACAACAATAAAAGCAGTAAAAATAAAAATAAATTGCGCAGACTTGAAGCAATTTAAATACCTACCACCACAGTTAACCGTAAAATCGTAAAAAAATAATAATAAATAAAAATAGACTAAGGATTGTAATAATTGAAATATCTACCGCAAAAATGAATAATAGGAACGTAAGAAATAAAAATAAAAATAAACTGAGCCGTGATGGACAATCAGTGATAATTAAGAAAACTGTACAGAATATGAATGAACCTGAACATTTTATAGAAACTATCATTAGTAAGGCTATAGCTCTACCTAGATTTGATTCGAATGTTGATGCTAGTGAATGGAGTGGAGAAGTAGACGCCCTAGCCGCAAAGAATGGATGGGACGATGTAGAGCTATATTCTAAGTTTGCCAAACTTGGCGAAAACTTCTTTTACTACGAACTCAGGTGGTGATACGGATTTGTTGCCACCCACGTCAAAAAGACCAAGAATGACGACAGAACTAAAGCGATGCCATCGTTGTAATCGAGTGGGAATAATAATTTCCTAAACATATTTCCAGCTATCATAAAGGGACACAATAAAATTCCATCTTCTAATAAATCCAAGCAAGATAAGTACTGTACTTTTTGTTTCAAAAAAGGACTCTTGGCCGAGGACTGCTGGACGAAACAGAGAGTTGACCGAGGAAAACAGCACAAAGATGTAAACAGCAATGGCAAGGTATGTACAACAGAAGTTATTATAAATGGAAAACTTGTACATTTATTAATCGACAGTGGAGCATCATGTTCTTTGATGAGAGACACTACGGCTCGATCCATAGGGTGGGCCCCTATGTGTGCCTTCCATAATTCATCTTTGTGGTCTTTCTAACGAGATATTAACTTCATATGAAAAATAATTATCATCATTCAATTGGAAAATATAGCTTTGGAAACAACTTTTCTTATAGTTCAAGATAAAGGAATAAGGTACAACGGTATTCTTGGCAGAGACGTAATAAGCACGAATGATATTATATTTATAACTTCTTTGAGAGGCACTACAATTGAAAGGCGAGCGACAATTAAGGGGCGAGCGATAGCCCATAATTATGTCAAGCTCCAAAACTATTTCAAGTGGAGCTGCGAGAAATGCTAAACAAATATTCAAGTCTTATCGCTTCAAACAATAATATTAGTGACATCAATACTGGCGCAATGTCTATTCGAACTACGACAAATATACCCATTTTTGACCACCCATTTCGAATGTCAGTCTTGGAGCGAGAAAAAGTGAAGTTTATTGTAACGGAACTTTTAAATAATAACATTATACGAGAGTCAACTTCACCTTATACGTCACCAGTTATTTTAGTTAGAAAAAAGGATTCAATTGACAGATTATGTATAGATTACTGAGCTTTAAATAGAATAATAATTTAAGATAGGTATCCATTACCATTAATTGATGATCACTTAGAAAGATTAGGAAATGCTCGTTATTTCAGCACGCTCGATATGGCGTCAAGGTTTCATGGAATTCCTGTTGAACGAAAGACATCTGTGGAGAAGACTGATTTTGTAACACCTGATGGGCATTATGAATGGTTACGAGTACCGTTTGGTCTCTGTAATGGGCCCAGTACTTTTCAAAGAGTAGTAAATAAAGCATTGGGAAATTTGAGAAATACTATAGCCCTAGTTTACATCAATGATGTCATAATATTTTCAGTCAGCATAGAAGAAGGATTAGAGAGGCTTAGTCTGGTGCTAAAAGCATTAGATGATGCGGGGTTTACATTAAACTTAAAAAAATGTAAATTTCTTTTAACTGAAATTTAATATTTAGGAAGAATTATTTCCATAGAAGGAATTTGACCTGGGGAAACCAAAATAGAGGCACTGAAAAATTCTCCCGTACCACGAAATATTAAACAAGTAAGACAACTGATGGGACTTGCTGGATATTTTCGAAAATATATTCATAAATTTGCAACAAAACTGCATGATCTTTTGAGGAAAAACACAAATTTTATTTGGTCAGAAAAATGAAGAAGCTAGTAAATATATAATTAGTAAACTTTCTTCACGTCTCCTGTTAGTTGTTTTCGATCCGGATCGTGAAACGGAATTACACACTGATGCAAGTAGCCTTGGGTGCAATTTTATTCCAAAGGCACAATCAAGATCTTCGTGTTTTGTCCTACTATACTAAAAGCTTATGAAGTAAGTCGCAGATCAAAATAGACGAGCGTACTTCACAAAATACAGCTGACTTTAAATACTACTGTTCAGAAAAGTATCGGTTGTACCCCAATTGAACTACTCACTGGAATGCTTTCTGCAGTGCGTGCCATAAGACAATTAAATAATGAACTTCCCGAGATTGAAACTAACATCGACATACTACAGTTACGACATACTGCCAAAGAGCGATTAAGAAACAATGCCCTGAAAACAAAACAAAGGTTTGATAGAACGCGACGTAACAATATTCTAATAAGAAAAGGCGATGTTGTTTTCATTCAAAGTCAACGAATGCGTTTGAATAAATTGATTCAAGATACACTGGACCATATACGATTGAAAAATCTGCCGAGAGACAGATACAGAGTGAAAAACATAAAAAGAAAAACACTTCAAATAGTACCAAAAGATAGAATTAGATTGTGGAATCGAGAGGCTGCGGAAAACGCCGTGACAGCCTGTGCTTTATAATCAATATAATCAAAGTTACATAAATTTGAAACTATTCTATAGAGGCAGAGTAAGTATAATAATATAACTAAAGAGTAAGCGACTATTTGAAGAGCGCTGGGATCGCTACAACTATTGAATGGGCGCGAGCATCTTATGTAATAATAAAAGTGCTAGGACCGCAAAAACAAAAAAAGGGCGCGAGCTACTTGTATGACAAGTGAGCGAGGACCGCAGTAAAAAAAAATAAACAAATGGTGCGAGCTACTTATATGATAAGTGAGCGAGGACCGCACACATTGGTATTCATTGTGGAGAAATGAGACGAGGTAGTATTAAAATAAACACAGGCCCCGTCGATAGTTGAATAAAAAAAAATATATAGATATATATACATATATATATATATATATATATATATATATATGTATATATATATGTATATATATATATATATATATATATATATATATATATATGTGTGTGTGTGTGTGTGTGTGTATATATAACAGTAGTCAGTTGACAGTTTTTTATAATAAAATAATAATAAAATAAAAGTTAAAGCATTAAAATAAAAATTGCCAATTGAGGGCACTAAAATAGCTAGATAATAGTTCCGATTACTAATATTTCCTGTATTCCAGGTAATACAATGATGGGTGACTGGTGGATAAACTGGGCTTCGAGAACGAAGCCTGGGCAGGAAGGCCGTGACAGCCATACTTATATATATATATATATATAAATGTATGGTAGTAATGTAAAAAAAAACAATGTAAACAAACCTTAGATTAAGTCACCTATGTTTCGTAAGAGCAGTGCTAATACAGAGCTGGTTGCGTAAAGACGTTGTTTTCATCCCTAGTTTTCATCCCTAGTTTCATCCTTTGTTTTCAGCCCTTTCTATTACGCGCTTATAACCAGCGCGGCAGTGGCGCACATCGCCGCCGTCATCTTTACTTAATGTTTATAAGTATTATATTTTATTTCTATCTTTTTATTTTATATGTTAATATTAATTCTTTCATATCTGTAGAGTTTCACCCTACCCCTGTGTAAGATTGATGGTGGACAATGATGTATTTTATAAGTCTCTCATTATTTATACGCCAATTTCAGCCTCTACGTCAAGCGTCAGTTGTCTAGAGCACAAGATGTACCTTCGAGGTTTTGATTATCACGAGAGAGTAAGGGAGTTTTTGAATTATTCATATTAAAAAAGTCTAAATTAGTTAAGCTAGAAAAATTAATTTCATTGTGTCTGGTAAATTACGTTACAAAAATCTAGGCTCTCAAATATACGCAGATCAAAGTTACGATGGTCCAAAAATATGGCGAATCGTTTCGATGTAAGGCCCTGCTCGTCTTACCTCGTCTTGGCGGGGGCACTACCATGCCTCCAGATATTTTTCATAAAATGTAATGCTGATTTTCTCCGTTAATATATTATGTCGGTGTATTTTATGCCATGTTTCGTCCTATCATGCCATTGGCTTTAATAATTTAAAAGTAATGGAATATCAGGGTGAACAAAATATATCAAAAACAAACGCTGATTTGGAAAAGGGTAAAGAAATAAATATACAAAAAGAAATATTTTTCCAACCTTCGGGCACACGTCGTTAGTAAACCTTTTGAAGGTTGCTTAGTTCAATTACCCTCTCGTTACTAATATTAAGTGAATAAACAAAGTTGATTCCATGAAAATATATTTGTTATAATTATATATGTTTATGTTTTGCAGAATATTTTTTTAAAAAAAGGAATGGTAACCGAATATTGCAGTTTCGTTTTATGTTTCTTATTTTATTTTATTAGATGGTCAGTAATTTTGAACGGATTTCAATCAAATACTCACAGTTTAGAGGATTATATCCTACAAACATGTTATGCTTCTAAGTTCATATGCTATTACGAAATTATTACGCTATAAAAACTATTTAAATTATTTCTTAAAAAGATACGTTTAAGATAACTTAAGCAAATGTACTTAGTATGAACGTATTAGTAAAATTGTTAGTAGTACGTTAGTGTAAGTTCAGTTATAAAATACTGCGTTTTCTGTAAATACGGGCTACATTTTTAATTGTAATGTGGACGTTTGGATGCCGTTCTTTACACAGCAATATATCGGAACTTAATATAAAAAAATGACAAAATGATATTAACTTACTGTGTTGCACTCCTGTTTCTGGTACTCGCTTAAGTAACAAAATGTCAAATACTTCAATATTTTGGAAAATGGTTCCCAGTTTTACATTAAGAGTGGTAGATATTTCATTTCAGATTTACGTCATTTTCAAAGCTTGGGTAGTTATTTAATTTTATTAACATTGTACTTGAAGCTGTCTTGAGCTTGGCAAAAAACGAAAAAAATGTTCGCCTGTTAGATTACGTTAACAAAAGAAAATATGTTAAATATTTTATAAAAAATCTGTTTCTCGATTTTAATTCTATAAATAATTTTTATATACCGGAAAAATATATACGATCCTAGAATACACAAACACTTAACTTTTGTGAAACAAGGTTGAGTTTCACAATTTCATCTCTTTCATATATGAGTTAAGGTTTTTTTTAGAGAGGTGAATGTTTTTGAGCGCGTCAGTTATTTTATATACTATCTTTCTATGTTCTTTGGATTTTCATATTTGTAAAAATACGTCGCGGAAAAGTTTGAATGCCTTTTACTTTATACTTGTTCATAATAATATAACTTTACATTAATTGTCTAGCAGTAGTAGGTACTAATGAAATAGATTTTTTGTACCATTGTTAATTTAATATTTTATCCTGACTGGAACAAAATGTATTGCGGAATAGTAGCAGCAATTTATGCTGCCAATACACATTAATGAAACTTAACTTTAAATATCTGATGTCGGAACCAAATGATTTACTTTGGACGCTTATAGTTTGTATCATGGAAATAAATATAGTACTTTTTACTCGGAAATAAAATTTGTTTTCCGTTTTTAAAAATATTTTTTGGAAATCAAGAAATGTAATTAAAGAAAAAAATTTCATAGAAATTATTCCTTTTAACACCATTTCTTAGATTATATGTCTCTTATACTCTTTAGCCATTATCAATGTTAAACATTATTCCTAAAGTCAGTAAGGTAATAATTTTCCTTTGTCATGCAAGTGAGAGTGCGAGTCAAAACTAGTAAATGGCAGTATCACTTTTCGCCATGAAATTATATTGTCTAGTGTATGTTTCACTAGACAATATAATTTCATGACCAATAATAAAATATCTTAAATATTTATGGTATTACCATTTTAAGCCACGTATATTGAGATATATTCGTGGTAATCGCCATATCAAATGTGACGTTTCTACACCAAATAAAAGCCGTTTCTAAGAAAAGCCTTTTAAGATTTGAAACCATGAAATTTTTTCTTCCTTTATTCTTATCCGTGCTATTTGGTTTTAATATCAAAACTTGCATATATTACAAAGCAGTGATAAATATGGGGGAACGTCTGGGAAATTAAACAATTTTTGGGCAAGGATAATAATAATTCAAGACTCTCTTTTGAACCGATATTTTCACAGCTGAATTGATTTAACTAGTCTATAATACTATTTAAATAGATTCTAATTTTTATTTCACTTTTCCGCATTGAATAGATATCCCATAGATGTAGTTCTTATCTTTCATTGAGATATAACGAAATATTCACTCACCTTTTATTCTTAACCGAAATTACGAAATGAGTTCTATTCGGAATGATGTTAGAGAAAATAATATAAGTTAAACGGGACGTTCTATCGATTATGAATTTTAAAAATTAATCGCGGTATTTTAAAAATATTTGAAAATTATTAAAATATTTAATACCAAATAAATATGCAGGTAGTTTATCCAAAATTCAATATAAAAATAAATTAACATACTTGAATCTTTTTGGCACAAAATGTAATCAACAATTAGATACTCTATACAGTCATAATTTTGTGTACTGTGTGAGACTTCTGTTTATTGAAAAATAATGAAGCCGTAACAATGATTTTATATTTCATTACATTTTAGGAGTTGCTTTAATAAATACGGATTGAGAAACTTTCAAGCTATCATAGTATTGAAAATACAATTTTCGATGACGTCAAAATATAATCGAATGACGTATCAATTTAATTTTGTATTACCGTGAGACGATTTCTTCTACCACAGAGAATATTTTCTATTTGTACCAATAGAAATGTTTTCTTTGTAGGAATTGTGTAATGTACCTTCGATAATTCTATATGATTATTTTTTGTACATATTTGGGAAAAAAAACTTAACATATTGATAATTAGACATTCATCAGTAATGATGTGCTAAATAAGGGACTGACTGAATGAAACTGCTGAATATGGGACTCAATTTCGTGCATATTTTTTTGCAAAATATTGTGAATATAAATCACACTTTAAATAGATGTATTAATATCACATAAGGAAATAGCTTATGAAAATAAATATGGGATGTTGGCTTATAATGTATAATTATTGATAGAATAGAATATAGAACGTGCCACCAATAGTAGAAATCAGTGAAAACATGGGCAAACATTATAACACAGTAAGCACTTCTAAATATTTAATTAAATGAAGGACAGTCAAGTTTGTAAAAAAATTGATATACTTTATCAATGAATATACTCATGTAAAAAAATATACGGCAACGGGACATGAAAGCAAGTCAAAAATTTAACGAGAAAATGGGAAGCATTACCAAATGAAAATAACTCTTTCCAACGAAGGAAAAAATAATAGAATTAACAACATGACAGATAAAGCAACATATTTTATTTTCTGTGGAAGTACAAATAACTTTATATTCAATGAAATAAAGGTGCATTTTTAAGTACGTATATTTTTACAAGAACTAAATTTGAATAAGCACACAACATAGCAACAAATCATGCAGAATAGATGACAGTCGGTATGTTTGTTACAAACATGATAAGGATTTAATGAGAGGTAGGTACTTTTGGTGATGCACATTATGTCCCTAAAGGTCTTATGTAACAGCTATCACTAACATTAAGTTTTGTTTCACCGTCTTAAGAATACAGAGTAGAGAGATATCTTTACTAATTTTGGAAACGTATTATGTACCCTTATAGATTAAAGCGAAATGCAAAAATATCGTTTTAGATAAAGAAGTATCTCAAACTATCTTGTCCTCTAACACCAAAACATTTTTTGTAGAGATGAGTTAGATAATCATCGTAAAGCATCACATCATTCAAATAAACTGTCCTTTGTAACTTATACTCTTTTATGGCAGAAATATCCTTCTTAATCACTTAAGCTTGGCACATGACACAAATATCTTTCAAACTACCTTGTATATATGTATGATGACTTGCTTTCTGGTCTTGTAATTCTCTGAATAGTCTACATAATTCAGCCAGTAAATTATTTTAGATTAACACAATTTAAAATGTTTAAATCATTATTTTTAATATCACGACAATCACGATTTCTGTTGCAATATTTTTGAAGATTATTTTTAACATCTAAGACAATAATAATAAGATAATACATACAATCATACATAAAGTAACATAGTCTCTCCATTTACCTACGACCTTCTTGTACCTGTTAATTATTTGCATTTTTTGAATTAGTCGATATTAAAAAAAAACGTCAAGTGCGATTAGGATTTATGCATCAAGGGTTTCATATCCTTTATATATTACGAGTCATAATTAATATTGACTTCCTAAGGAAGTGATTATTTAAAATATTAGTATAATTAGGGAGGGGTGGAATATATATTATTTCAAATATCTCAAAAACTATGATAACTTTTATGGTTTACCTACAACATTTGTTTATCCGTCTAAAAATCTTTTCAAATAATTCGTGATTGTATAATTTAAAATGATTTAATTAATTTATTTATTAATCAACTTTTATGCACAATACCTATGGCGGAGTTATTGCTACATGAGCATTTTTTTCTAGTCAACCATAACAATTGGTAAGAAATTTAGTTGGTAGACTCTAAGAGATTTTACGATGAAAATTATTTATAGTACATTAGACAGAAAAACTATACAATAAACTATAGTACATTAGACAAAATTCTTAGTGATACAAACAATTGACATGATTTGGGTTGGAAAAGACAGGAAAGGATAAGGTCACAAAGGAAAAGGTTTCAGGAGAGGCAGGACATATTCACTTGATCTTTGAAAATACTTAGGGATATGATTTTCCTGGTGTCAGGTTCCAGGCGATTCCAAATTTTTACTGCTTGGACATTGAAGTGGTTTTTATAAATTTTCTTACGTTCCCTAAAAAAACAAAAATAAAAAAAGAATAATCGTCAAATGTGTGTATAATTTCTTTAAAGAATTTCATACAAAATTTTCACTTTCTATCAAACATAAAATCAAATAAAGTACATATGGCTTTTATAAATATTTTTCATAACCGGAAATATCTTTCTAATGTTTGTTTAAATTTAAATATTTTTGAAAATTATAATTGCATTTATTTCTTAATCTGTAGAGAACATCTTTTATGCCCAAACGAATTTACGCATCTGTTTAAAGATGTGTTAACGATGTTTCATATTATTTTATAAATGACGAATAATTACATACAAATATAAAGTATTTTCAATTAAATAATTGCAGCAACCAATTTTTTTTAATATGAGGACTTAAAACAGTAATCTTGAAATTACGCGGCCATTCATCCAGACCATTTATACCTAAAATTCATTACCCTCTTGTGGCGATGTTTGCCATAAATCGTGTAGCGACACGAAGCAGGCAATTTATATGACGCTCACTGAGGAAAGTGTTTCATTACTTTCCGTTCGTGAGCCACGTTCATTAGTCGAGAAGTCAGAGTTCACCTTAATAAATTGTGCTGTTAGGATATTAAATAATTTTTATTAAATGATAAATCATTATATCTAAATGAAAGTAAATACTAAATATTTACCATACGAATTTAGTGAAGGTGACAGAAAGGCATGTTTCATTAATTCAATGTTGTCGTTGCATTAATTATGAAATCACGCATAAGGTATCCGTGATCTTTAAATCACTTTTTTAATTTTTCATATGAACCTCGAGGTTTCCTAACAGAATCCTGTCGCTGAAACTACTCTTTTCATCCATTCTTAAATTAGTAGTTTATATCCCCTGAAAGGAATAAATGAAGAAATTAAACTTTACACAAAGTATATATTTGTTTGTCCCCAAACCCAAAATCATATTTAAAATTATGAATAATTCGATTTCAAGGTTCGCCCATGAAAATAAAGCGGAATGGACGAGGAGAGGAGGACCAAAAAATTACTTTAAGGTTAAAAAGGTTTTGCGCGATTATAAAATCATCTTATTTGAGAACTTCTAATTGAGCTAAGAATTTTAAACATGGTCTTTAGGCTTTTCTATGTATTTCTAGATTTTTCTATGTATATTCATGGCAACGAACATACATAGAAAAATCTATGATCGAATTTATATCTAATTATCAAAGAAAGTCCAACGAACGTAACCATAAAGATTTCGTAGTAAGTCTACCCTTAATTTAACGCTTCCCTTAATCTAACGTAAAAGTGCTGGTTTGAAATCGAAGTGCTGAGTTCAAATCTCACAATGAATCATTTTATTTTTTTAGACTAATGTAAAACAAAAAATCTTGAATCAAAATTGTGTTATTAAGCACGCGTAAGGAAATTAAAACTTTTCTTTTCTCTTGAAACTATTTAATAAATCAGTACATTTTCATTCAAGCCCAATCAGTGACATTTTCAGTGTTACGTACAGGGTTGGAGGAGCCGCATTTGTCCCTGCGATATCTATAATACATAGACAAGGTTGTTCTTATAATAACATATTTTATTACTCAGAATGTAAACATGTCGATTTAAATCTTTAATTAAAGAAAATTAACTGGATGGTGTTGGTAGTGCAAGTACACTGCGCGAAGCCCTTAACATATCCATATAATATTAGCCGCACGCTTTCATGATATAATTATTATAATCTAAATCATTAAAATTCTTTTGAGGTAATTGATCTTTGGCATACAGTATATCCTCTTATTTTCTTCCTAACTTCTGTGAAATAGACATTTATCATGAATACATATTTATCTCTGGAAAGATATTGCAAGACGAGTTAACATTTTTCTTTTAAAAATTTTCTGAGTAATAGAAAATTAAGTTGTTTTGAATATTGGGTACCTATATGGTGTGACTTAAAATTATGTAGGTACATAATCTTTGTATTGAGTGTACGACTAAACCTGGTCGATTCTGGACCAAATACCTGCTGGTGGTAGATACAAAAAAAAACAACGAAAACTCTACTCGTTAGAGCATTAATGTTCCCCACGTTCCTCTAAACTACGGAACTGTGAACGCTATGTGAAAACAAGATAAAAATATGGACGCACTGAAACTGTAGTGTTGGATAAATATGATTGGACTATCGTGGGCTGCGTTCCATACTAATGCATTCATACTCCAAGAACTTGGTATTTTGTAACGTTTGTCTAATTATGTACAAACTAGCATAATGAAATTCTTCAAACATACCGTAGTTTATATCAGCATCATCTAGTTAGTTTTCTTTCATTTGCATTTTAATTCGAACATGTGTAGCGACGTGGATGATCCAAGACCACGAGTCATCAGACGAGTTGCTATTTTGAAACTACATCATCTAGTTAGATTTATTTCATTAGCATTTTAATTTAAACATGTGTAGCAAGGTAATAACAATAGTATTGAACAGCTGTTGGTACATGGTGAAGTGGATGATGCAAGACCACATGGGAAGGCATCGATTAGATAGATAGATCAGACGAGTTGCTACTTTGAAACAACCAAGTAGTCATGGACTTTCCTCTACACGAATGCACCGGTAAAACGGCTGACAGAGAGGAATGGCGATATATACTGTGCGCATCTGTTACACACTTAACACAACGACCAAGACTACTCTCGCAAGAATGTAACAACTAAACAGATCATTTGAGAAGACGGTTTTCGCGTTGTTTACTTAAACATATACACCGTCGTACTGCAAATTCCTCTATTAATGTAGATAAATTTATTATAAATTTGTATCGTTACTACGCTTTACGCAATTACCTAGCCACTTTTTTGCTTTTGTTGTACTGATGTAATATAAATTAGTTGTAAAAATATTAATTTTGCGTATTTTCTTAATCATTGATGACCAAAGATAAAGTTGATTCTTCCTAATTCCGTAATTGAAAAGCTCTTGTCTTTATTCATATGAAACATTTCAACATGTCTTTAGTCATATGAAATTTTACATTGAGAATGATGAGAAAGAAAGACATTTTAACAAAGAAAGACAATTTAGTTATTAACAGAGTTGAAAATGAATGTTAATTTATATATATATATATATATATATATATATATATAAATATCAAGATAAAAGAAAAATTAAATTCCTTGGAGTAACTTTAAGGAAATTATGAAGAAACCTCTTTAGGAAAATTTGGTAAAAATATTCCTCGCGACGTAAGCGCGGAAATAATCCTGTGTGATTTAACTCATCCTATGAATTTTTTGACGAGTTTGCATAATTTATCATTTTTATTTCATCCTATAATGCTTGTGATTATAAGGATTGCTTTAGCATTTTCCTTTCATTTTATTTGCAGAAATATGATTTTAAATAGCGACCTTGACGGCGGATTTTATGTTTTACACCTAAGCACGTCTGGTCATTGTACGGCTTTTGCTACACTACATTATTTGTCTTTACGAAGTTAGGTGAGTTTTCGAAGAAATACATTTTTTTATTGTACATAAGGTTTAAGTACAGTACATTTCAGTTCATATATCATTCTAATGCGGAAGAAAGAACACAAAATAATTATCGTCTGTTTATTTTGGTTCTGTTCTTATTATAAATACAGTCGCGAAACATCTAATTTTTTTCAATCTTATTGTTTGTGACACAGTTAACAAAGTGCGTAAGAAAGAAATATTTTACCGTGGCGATCATAAAATTTCTGCGATTTTTTGCTACAAACGCGAAAATAACCAATTTCGCGTATCCTAGAAAACTGAAAATCTTGAAAATTTTTCGTTCATTACTCGTAAACTAATAAAACCTATTTAGAAATGGTAATTCTCCTTTTAATTCTATTTTGTTCATTACTATTCCGAAAACTTATCATAAATTCAAAAATAATGGTTTAACTGCCAGGGGGTTAGGACACGTAACTCTAATAAAAATGACCAGTTTAACAGCGAATATTTCCTATAATCCAAAAGTTTTTATGACGTTCCCCCAATCTTTTCAAAAATCTATTATTCAATGATACCATATACAAGTTATGATAAAATAATTTCACTCTAGGTGAGGTATTAATCCTTAGTGCTTGAATCGGACTTGATGGCATGGGGCCCGATTTTTAATTTTCATTTACCTAAATTAAATTTTTCTTTTTAAAATTTTATCTTTTTACTAAAAATATGACGATGACTTTATACCCCATACCCTACTATACATAATTTACGCAAAAATTTTCCTCTGCAAAGAGAATTGGTAATTACGTGTATTTTGACCCAATAACGAAGACATAAAACAACAGAAAATCATTCCTATGTGCTGTTACTTTAAGTTCAATAAGAGAAAAACGGTTATCAATTAAACCTGCATAATTTTTTAAAAATGTTATAATCACTTCATGTATCTCCTTTTGTCTTGATTTCTATTGAAGCCCAGTGAAAATAATTAAAAACGATTTCGGCCTATTTAACGCATTTATGCGAAGTTTTTTCGAGGTAAATTATACACGTATATTCTCATTAAAATATTTTATGCATAAATATTGAAAAAATTATGGCAAATGGTTCATTTCACCTATATTGCCCAACATGGTTTCTTCGAAGAACTCTTGTCATTTTAAATCGAATGCCTGTCTGTCTAGAAGTGTTCGACTTCTAAATTAAAAAAGACGTATTTTTTCACACTGAAATTTTGCTTCCGAGAAAAAGCGAAATCACCAGTAAACGATAATTTACAAGTCTTTGAAAATAATGCAGTATGCCTTAGCTTCGTTATGTTACAATGGAAGAAACACGGATCACTGTTTTATTTCCCAAACATTTGAATAATAAGCGGAAACTATTATTTTGGAATGGAACTTTTACTAACATAATCCTTGAAGTTCGACTTAAACTTAAAACTGCCACTTGTCAGTTTTGAATATTTCGCAGGGACGTTTTCTCCCTTTGTCTGTCCTTTTATATATTATTACATGTATGTTTGAGTGTCATGCAGAAACTATTTAACCAATTTTACTTTCAACGAACTTGTTATTATCGTAAATACTAAAATCTAGAATATTTTTTTTCAAATATAATTTAAGCAGCTGAAAACTTAACAAATAATACTCAAGCTAAAATAGAACATTTAAAACTGACAAATGGATATCGTCAATACCATTAAATTGATTTGGCTTAATGTTCAATCTAAGAAGAATTATATTGTTTTATTACCAGCCAAGGATACTTTTGAGATTAAAAAATTATTTCTGGAGAAGATTTCAATATATTAAGAAAACATTGCAATCTGAGCCGCGGACAAGTCAGTAAAATATATTTGTTTTCATGTTTTACTACACTAAAGGAATTTTAGTGGTATTACGTATGTATTGTGTGTAAACAATTTGTTTAGTCTGTTAAAATATATAATATAACAAACTGTCAATTATAAATGGCAACTGAAATATAAAATCGAGGTTAAAAATATAGATCAATCTGTTCCAACACAAAAATTTAGATTTTTTTAATATTTTTTGGCCATTAATCAACATATCAAAAATTATAAAAGACGAGTGAAATGTAAAATTAAAATTAAAAATATAGATCAATCTATTCAGAAGCAATAAATTTTTATTTTTGAGTATATTCTTGTTCATTAATCAATTTTATATCCTACTTATGGGGAAGAATTTGATAACAAGAATTGCTTTAAACTTATTAACTCCCACGTACACATTAGTGAACATGTTATGTAACAAATTAAGAAACCAGTTCGTATGAATATTTGTGTAGATGCCTACAAATGTGTATGTATGTTTATAAATCTCAGAAATATCATAATGTTATTATTATTAATAAAAATACAAATTTTCTCGTCTCTCCGTTTCGGTAGTCAAAAGTATTTATTTATTGAATTATTCTAAGAACTGAAACATGGTCTAAAGAACTGAAAATACCGACAAATGTTTACTTATTCCCGTCTTTCTTATTTAACATGTCCCAAATATATTTTGATATGAGAAATAAAACATAAGAGTTTGAATTTTTAGTTTTGGCATAAAAAATGTTTAGAGTACATACATTTTTAACCTTCTTAGAAATAGAAGTTTTCATTTCGACGTATGCAATATGGTCGAGAATGGATAACATTTACATATCTGTGTGGATTTCTGAACGAGTTTTTATTTATATTTGTCCAATTATTTCTCAGAAACTACGAATCTAACTGAAATAATACTGTTCTTATTATTTGAAGTATCTTTCGACTTATTGAATAGTATAAACATGGTAAAAATCAATTGAATATTTTTAAAAATATAGGGATACTTAACTCTCATCAATAAAGTTATGTAGGCGTTACGAATAAACCGTTTGCTATATTTCTTTTTAATGAACTTTATAAAAATATGAACTATTTGTGTACGTTATTCTATGTGGTTTTCAGAAAAAATGCGCTAAATTTTATGAATATACGTTTATCCACATCTTTATCCGAAACTATTAATTCGATTATAAAAATGGCACAAATGAAGGTATTCAATATTTACGAAATCGATTATGTAGTATCGATTATGTAGATCGTAGTACGACGGAAGAAAGAGGTGGTTCTAAACTCGACTCACATATATTTTTTAATATGTGTACTGTTATGACTCGAAGAGGGGTTGTTCAATATTCACGATTCGTATTTCTTTAAAAGGAAATAGTTTCAGGGTAGATGCCATTATTTAGATGATGAGGTCCTAATGATTGACTATAGAGATATCTTAGGGAACTCTTCAATGGATGACTTATTTAAACAATTTGACACTAAATTTAAGTTCATTTAACATTTCCTTAGAATATCACCGATGATAGCCTAGTCTTGGATGTAATTTATATTATATCGATATAAAATGTAATAATCATCGATGGTGGACAAGACCTAATGATGGAATCGAAAGGTGGTAAAAGAACTCCTCAAAGATAATACAAGATATACCTAGAATAAGAATACCTAGAATAATATCTATAGAATACCTAGAATATATCCTCAAGATATACCTAGAATAAATTCATCCAAGTTGGATAGATTTGTTTTGCAACTTTTTATAACAAATGATTTATAGAGGTGACCAGGGTCTGACGATGGAGACGGAAGCCGATGACAAAAACTCCTTAATCGTGAGGAGTGAGTTCATATTTGCGGTCGTTTGGTTATTTTGACAAGTTTACACATAGGGATTAATGATAGAGACGGAAAGTAGTAATAGGGAAAAAAAAGAGTGTGCTTTAGACCACACGACTGAAGTAAAACTTCAAATTCACAAAATATGAAACGTTAAAATGAATTTACAATTTTATTCACTTTAAACGTAGAATATTTAATGTATTGAACAAAATAATAATTTATAGAATTGTTCAAGAACAAAATGAAATTACAAAATAATAAAAAAATCACCGTTCGCGTAACGCTAGCAAACTCGCATATATATATATATATATATATATTTATATATAATGAGAGGTATAAGAGGAAGAGAGAAAGAAACTGTGCGCGCGCACTGCTCTCTCTTGCTCCTACAATGTGTGATGTGATGATGTGATACAGACAATAAGCTTGCACTTACAGTAATATACGAAACGTAACTCTCTCTCTTTCTGTCTTCACTAACTTATATCTCCCTCTCAACTTCGGTTCGCCTCACCCGATCACACTTTTCGTAACGCTCTCGTCACGCATTTACCAACTTACTCCAAGTGTGCGTAAAGAAGTTTTACTTCAAAACTCATCGAATTTAGACTGGTTTAACTTATGTTGACGTTAACAAAAAAGAAACAAAATAAATTGGTAAATAAGTACGTAAATATACATAAAAGGCATGGAGCATCTAAGATGTTAGAAGGTGTGTAGGTAAATATATATAAGTGTATACAAACGTAGAAGGTATTTACAAAAGCATGAAGCAAACATATTATTAGCAGATAGGTATATAAGTATGCACAGGTATGCATATTAGTAATTATGTCTATTCCTGTTTTTACCGTACATATATACTTGCGTATATATGTACGCATACATGTATTTACGTAGATATACAGATATCTATTCATGTCCATTAAACTCATCCAAAATAAAAAAATTGTAGATTGAATTATTATTCAATTCTTCTTGAAGTCGTAACATTTTTTTGCAACATTTCGAAGTCGATGCAAAGTAAATATAGCACTTATGTGCTAGTGCGTGTACACATATGTATTCTGACAGTAGCAGTATTTTTCAAATTTGTTTATCTTTGTAATAACATTATACTGAACATTTTCAAATGATTACTCCTGTTTTTACAATTTAATATTATCCAGTGCCTTTCTTATTCAGTGATTATTTGATGTCAGTTAAATTTTGTTATCGATTTGTTTTATTAATCTTTCGATAAATATCGGCAATCGAGTCAACAATGGTCAATCAGTGTTGCCATTGTTATTATTAAGGTGTTTGTTAATGACATTATCTACGAAGACCATTAGCATCAAGCATCATGTACAAGAGGCTAGAGCGTCAACGTACTATTGCCATATACATATCAACGAAATTTATGTTCCCTTTCGGCGACAATATAAAAGTGCATGAGAAAACGTAGAGTGTAAATATTATCAATAACCTAATAAAATAAATAGGAATTTTTTAAAAAAAGTTCCCATACGAAAGTGCACCTTGAAAAGGAAGTACAAGTTACAAGTTTTTCGGCTTAATTGCCATTCATAATAAATACAGAATTTGCAAATACGAAGAACAATTGACATTAAAAAAAACAAACCTAAAAAATTAAAATATGAAAATACGCAAAGGGTTCCGCACAAAGTGAGGTTATAAAATATATGATAGCCAGTTGACAAACATAGAAAGAGCATTTTTGAAATCAATTTTTTATAATGAAATAACCGTATTCTAGCCCTGTTTTATAGATATTTTTTGTGCAGATTCTTTCATTTAAACGAAAAAAAGACCGAGAAATTTACATACCATTATTTCTATCCAAAAGTATTTCGTAACCATTCAAGTTTATTCAGAAAAAATTTTGTTTTTTTATGAATATTGACGAATAAAATATAATTAATTTATAATGTAATACATATTCGCTTTTGTACAAATCTGGTTGATACTCGCAATAAGGTTATGAAACTATTGGTCAAGATCTCTGTTTAGCCACATTAGGCACTATTTTAGAAGCGGCAAAAGAAATAATCGAATTTTTTTATATGGGTATCGATTAAAATACCAAATTTACAAAGTTATTTTTTCTTCTCAGAATCTTTTGTAATATAATGTTAGAAACAATGTTGAGAATTTACCGAAATAAATATGATCCTAGCCGCTATTTCCCTATCTCCACCAGATTATGAAAAAAAACATTACTAGCAAATTAAAAAGGAAACTACAAGAACTTTTTAATTTTGTAGTTTTTGTCTTAAGACATATAAGTTTATCTGTTTGAGTGTCACAGTATTATGACTATTAAAATATAAAACAGAATGTGATAAAATTTTAAGGAAAAACGCACTTGATTTTTACGAGTATTTAGAAATAATATCTAAAAAAAATATTTTCTTATTTTTTTTGTTATCTAATTCGGGCATGAATTTTTTTTGGAGGATCATGTAAATTGTATCCACGTTGCAAAGGTTTTTTAAAATAGAGTCAAAAATATTGAGTACTCTTCTACGACACGGCGTCTCTTTCACAATATATGAAGTATTTTGCTGCACCCTCACCTCCCGATTAAATTGTTTCGTCAAAAATCTAACTAATACGGAAGAAAGGTATTTGATGGATCTTTAAATGCAAAATTATTTCGGCCAATTCGCGTTAATAAATTAGAGATACATTGGCAATTAGTTATTTTTGGGTGTCTCTAAGTGGGTACAAAACTCTCGTGGTGCGAGTCCTGTTCACAGGAATATATAATGTTTAAATAAAACGGCTACGTTAATAAAAACTGTAGACACTTTACCATAGTATGTAAAATAAATATTTTACGTAAATCACTCAGGTGGGTATTCGTATGTGCTCTAGTTGCTAAATTACATAGGAATACAATCAGATTTTTTAATAATTTTTAATAAAAGGACAAGAAAAAAATACGTTGACGTGTTTGTTGCAAATCTTTGCCTAATTTTGAGTATAAAATTAAACTGTGAATTATATCCATATTCGTAACTATTAGTATGTTTTCTGAAACTAAGGTTTTTAAATGGTTATTATCTCTTTTATTCTAATTAAGATAAGTTTTCAAAATCCAAAACGAGTACCCAGAAGCAAATACAAGTTTTAACTTGAAGTGGAGAAAGTTTTAGAGTTTTCTAATAGTATATTTTGAAAATAATTTCAAGTTACGATTAATTACGTGAATTATAAAAAAACAACTAAGTTGATCTAATATAGGTTTTATTTTAAATACTATATTGTACAGAAACAATTATAGTTTTTTTAGTAGAATTATCCTTCTCTGTTACTCATAATTAAATGCTATTTTGAATGCAAACATTTTACTTAATAGCCAATTGTCAAACTTAACAAATTGACAGAGCAAACAAAACCAATAGTTGATTAGACGATGGATTTTCGTAAGTTGTTTTATAACTTTATAGATTCAGAATTCTAGAATTCGCTTGACATTAATTACTTGAATACGTTTAAAATAAATATGTTTAACAATTGATTTAATATATTAGAACTTGCATAATTTAATTTAAAAAATAATTTAACTAAACTGATATCAATACAATTTTTATAGCTACAAAACCATTATAGTTTTACGATTCACAGATTTAGTTAGAGGTACCATTAGTGTGGTTTTCAATGCTAATCACTTTTGGTCTATCGTTCAAAAATTCTGCGAGTGGTTATTTTGCACGGGTCTTTGATTTTGCTGTCTTTAAACATTTTCTAATTTTGCAGATAAATAAATTTTTATGATAAAACGCTTGTGAATGCTTAACAACAATTGACTCTCTTCTTCAGTAAATAATATAACGTACACTTATTCTGTTATATTTAATTTATGCATGGCGTGATTTCAATGTTCGAAAAATGTATGTATGCTCATAATTATATAACACACACACACATACACACATACAAGCACGTACGCACGCGCGCACGCACACATGCACACGCGCACGCACACGCACGCGCATATGCACGTATCCACTAGATGGCCATAATTATTTTATTTAAAATAGATAGCACAAGACTCATATATTGAAATTCGAATCTTATTCATTTCAACACAGTAATTGATATTAAATCATTCAAAATTCAAGTGATAATTCACCTGAAAACTGTCATTTGCTAATACCAAATTGTTCTAAACATCAAATATATTTGTCACCGTTGACACAATGCTATTCATTTTCGTTGACACATAGTATCCACCAAATAAAAAAATTTAAAAATAATGAATTACTGTTAGTATTTTTCTCCAACTCTCTGAATTATAATGCTAAGTAATAATAAATACATGCAAAGCATTGATTACAACTAGTCTGGGCTGTTACTCACTGCGCTTATGTAAGCGATGCGTGGATATTAATCTGAAAATATAAAAACCGGCACATGGACATAGCATGCCACAAAACAGATACTTAACAATTTTATAAAATGTCAAATAAGTCATTTAAATATACTGCTCCCACATATATATACCCACAATGCGTATTAGATACATTATGACATTCAGAACACCTGAATATTGATGATAATTTGCCTAAATGGATTTCACTCACGTAGACCTCCAATTACATTTTATGGACGTCCGTTTCCTTTTCTGGCTGACGTAAATATTTTCGTAGAGGTTTGACGGAGATATTTTATAAAACGTAGATATTTTCATGCTCTATCTATATCAGCAATTGTATTTACTTTTTCTTATATAATAACTTACACAAAGAACGAATGAAATCTACGAGCTTTAATCTTCTTTTCTTTTTATTTTTCTTCTATACACACTTATATCATATTCACATAACAATATAATTCATTATACTTTTTTATTTTTTATCGTCTTTTAACTCTTTAATTGCATGATACCCAAAATTAATGTCCACTTGCTTTTAACTTGACTAAGAATGGACAAATAATACTTTCGAATCTAACTTGAATATAGGAACATTAGAGCACTATGTAAAATAATTTCAATATTTAGGTTAACAGGGGTTAACAAATTTAGGAAAATGTCTAGGAATGAAATAACGATAATAGAAGCAAAAGGAAACTATCAAATAATCAATATTTGAAGTTTTGAGATATCTCTTAAATCTCACGATTATCATTGAATAATAAATATAATGAAAATATTGAATTACTAAATAAATAATTTATAATATTCTGATATAAGGTAGGGTGATAATGGCCTGCGAAGAAAAAAAAATTAAATTTAAGAAGTATTGCGAGAATGAAAATTCTTATGAGGCGATGACCAAATAATAAACTTTATTGATATTTTAAATATCTACAAGGAATATTCTAATAATTTCAATATATAATAATATTCTAATAATAATAATTTCACCAAAAAATTAATACAAATGGTATTTTCTGTCGCTATTTGCATATTTAATTGAATGAAATCTTTGTAGTTTCATTAAAATTAGCCCACAAAAAGTAAGCATTTGGTACAGGATGAAGTGCAAAAAAGTTTTAAATGCAAACAAAATTCACCTTATGAGGGTTTCGTACACGTATAAGTTTAACTACTTATTGTCATTGATATGGTTTTTCCACTACGCACGTATATAGTATATCATTCACAAGCATGAAATAAATTGCTTGGTTGCATGTATCCCTATAGTATATTTTTAATGATTTTAATTTTAATCAAAGTACTTACAAAGTAAATTCCAAGTAAAGGAAAGTTGGTATATTGAGTAAAGCTTTAGAAAAAAAAATTTGCAAAAGAGACATCGTTATATTTTCACTTTCATTTCCAAATTTTCACCAATGAAATGAATGTATAAGAAGATATTTAAAAAGTAAAAAATTTAATAAGTTTAGATTTTTCAATACGAAAAGTTCTGTACACGCTTAGCCACGTATAAATGTCTGAGACTAGAAAATGTTTCTGTTAAACTTTTTACAAACATCAATATAATTTTTCGTCATGCAAATTTATTGCCATATTATATGTTTTGCAAGCGTAGACTTATCTTGAATTTCTAGAAAAAACTGTAGATTTAGATTCTTTGCTATTGATATCCTAAAATCTTTTAGTAACGCTTATTTTATACGTAGAACTGTAGTAGTTATAGAATTAACCTCAATCGGTTGCAAGGAGGCATATTTTTGTGACGTTTTCCAAATCTCATTCTTAGAAGTATATCGTACAAAATTCTAAAAAAATAGTTTTGGAATCCTCACAACCTTATATTTTAGTTGATTCTCTTTCATTTGCCAATTTTAAAATATCTATATTTTTTATTGAAATATTATTTCTCTTAGATTTAAAGTCAAGTATGAAGCGTATTTTTTTATTCTATTTATAATGATACCAAATTGTTTCCAACGAGCTAACTTAATTCAACACACACCCCTGTCCAAAAAGAAACAAGGAATTTCCATTCCAGTGGTCCCGGGCATTTTCTGGAAATTTCAATCTATTTCTATGAATTAAACAGAATAATTCCCTTTCATTTGTAAATCTAGTTACATACCAACTTACTTGCCTTTAAGTAGTTTATGTACTGAAATCGGTGTGTAAAGTTTCTCAAATAAATAATCGGTAACAATTTAAATACAGTTCAATAAAGTGAGTTTTTTTAATTGTTTAATTATTGTTTACGGGTTCCGACTACTGTTGACCTAAAGAAATATTCTTAAATGATGGTAATTTGTTTATATTGAAGCGAGCTTTATTTATTAATTATAAAATGTAATTAAATAAATCAAATATATTACATGATATAAATACAGCGCTCAGTCGTATAACGCGCAAAAATAAAAAAGATAGTGAGGTTCTTATGGACGTCGAAGCTATACTTATTTATTCGAATATTAGATCCTGGTAACAAATCTGTAACAGACCTAGAATCAAAATATTATTTATAAAATAATTTACTTATTTTAATAAAACAAAATATTTACAACATTTACGCGACAGACATTAAACTACAGAAATTATTTTGATTTGAAAAAATATCTGCGTCACATTTTTAGATAGTGATTATTTTGTTTTGTATAATTTAAAATTAGGTATGAATATTATTATTTTATAATAAATGTAAATCGACGCGACAGGTACTACCTAATAATAAATTATGTAAGATGATTTAAAAATAAGAAAACATTTCAACATTAACATAAATAATCGTTCTGGGAGATGTTTCACCACGCAAAATTGTTATTAAAATAAATGTTTTCAACACAAAAATAAAGATATTCAAGGAAAAACTGGGTTAAAGTAAGAAGCAAAAGATTTGATGTAAAAAATATGTGCTTTGAAGTGTTGACCTAACTCGTGTGTGCGTATATTATTACATAATTTCTCGCCGTATAATTCGCTTTAATTTTAATAACCTAATCTTAAAACAAGATTAGGTTATTTAAATTAAAACGAATTTATTGAAGTTACCGACTTCCGAGCAAGAACCTTATATGGAGAGTAGTGTCTCACAAATGTAAACAGATAATTACAATTTATCATTCCAGTTTGAACTGTCCAACTACAACCACGACATCGATGATAACGTGACAGCTGAACATCTCCGAAACAGGTTTTAACTAAAATTATCAATACCACACTTTCCTATTTCAAGTGATAGAAGTAAACAGGTAAATATTCAGAAACTTTGTGGACTAAAAAATGGAATGGGCTTCAAAATCTGAACGAGGTGCATGGAAAATATAAAGCTATATTAATTAATTATGATTGCCATCGTTATACAAAGAAAAGGATATATACTTTGGGACTGCTTTAATATTAGACATGGTACCAGTATTCCGAAAACCGGCTAATTAAATTGACGGCTAAAAAAACTAGAAGTCAATGATAATATTATATTGCGCGTTCCCTTATTAAACTCATATTAAGCAATTGATATGTTATTTGAGTATTTAGGAAAGATGGTCCTTCAATTATACACAAGCCAGTTATTTATATGAGGTTTGGTTCAGCTACATGTGGTATGTGATATGAATTTTAAATAAAAGAGAAATAATTTTTTAACTTTGAAAGAAGTCTCTAAGTCGCTTGGACAGACACTGCGATTGCCTCTTATCGACAAACCCACAATATTTTAGTTTTACAAAGCATTAACTTAAAGTTTTTAACCCATTTTTATTGAAATTACTTGGAACAAACCTAATATTTGCAAGAGGCCCTTGAACCAAATTCATCTTTTAATTAAATGAATGTAGCTTACAGTAGCCATATTCCAAATATATTGGTGATAGTTACATAAGCACCGCACGTCCCCTATGATTTCAAGTACATATAATTATTGTTAATTAAAGAACAATATCTTCAAACCAGCACTTTCATAATATTCCATTTTTTTATGAACACGCGTTTTAAAGTAAATAATCACAAAAACTACACAAAAATAAAAACATATTTTCACGTGAATATGAAAATTTATTCACCATTATTTACCAATATTCACTTATCGTAAAAGACATAAATTCAGCCAAAACAAAATAGGTACAATATATAAGATAACATTTCGTGAAATTAAAAATTGACACGTACCAGATGTGTGGTAACTTTTTGTATAACATAGGGAAAAAGTAATTTTAAAGCAATACTGAAATAATAAAAGTAGTAGTTTTATTTCATCAAGCAAGTTTTTTATAAAATATTTCATTGGCGACAAGGGCTAGAAAGTAGTCATATTTTTATCAACTTGAATACTGAAGCCGATTATAAGGACATCTATTTGCAGGAAAATCTTATGAAGTTTTTTCATAAAAATATCTTATTTCTACCAATATATTTCAAATTTATTTCTTATTTCAGCCCTATCTAGAGACATGAGTAATTTATTTACTCATAGATATATACAACCCAAAGATGTGACCGTAAAGAGACACTTCAAAGAATCTTCTGAGAACTGCGCAATCGTCACCATGCGTAGAAAATGACATCAGATATATGTATGAGAAGAAATTGACGTTGGTTCCGTCGAATATTCTTTTAGAACTATTCATCACAATTCTATATTTTATAACATATTCTATATCTGAAATTTTCTATATTTTGTAACAAAGTAATCACTCAGTCATTATTATTTAAAGACGATTTAGACAAAGAGCGAGGACAGTTGCGTCCTAACGCTTGTCTTTTATTCAGTTTATCAGAATTCACCATACGCGTCCCCCTAACAATAACATTATTGATATTTTTTACAGAAAATGTAATTTTAAACTAAATTATATTTATTCAATATAATAAAAAAACTAGATCACAATTAAAATCTATTCTATCAGATATGAAAAGTAGGTGATAAGTAAATTTGGTAAGAGAAAATCAATATATTGTTGTGTAAAGTTTTCACTTTTACATTCACATCAATATATATGGCATTACTGTTCATTTCATTCAAATGTAACAAACATTTGTTTATTAAATACTTAGAAATAGAAATGTACTTATAGAAATAAACATAGTTTTAGAAAAATTAGACATACATCAAAACCAATAGTTTATCTATCTGTCGCAGCTATCATAGATAGCTATCTAAGATAGTTGACAAATTTCTATCTGTCCCTAGTTTGCTTCCCACAAGTGTTCGATACTTTAACCGTCTATCGACAATTGTAGAAAGCTTTCTATCTGCACAAGGGACCTGTTCCATTAACACATATGGCAAATCCAAAATTAAAAATACATGCGGGTCAAATAAATAAATAATAACTAAACAGAAACCTTTTGGAATATATTTGGCGTTAATTTTGTAGAAATTAATTATTCACAATTAAATGAAACTACGCAACCAAGGTCGAACCACGAAACCACGAAACCTAGGTCGTGGTAAAGAACTTAAAGAAAGTAGAAATAATACTACATAACATAGTTTTATTTAATCGTGAGAAACCTTTTTATTATATAAAATTGAAAATAATTTAAAGGTTCCGTGAATTTTTAAGTAGCGGATTTATTTTTCATGTTTTAAATAAAAAAATAATATAATTTAAGGAAAAACAGTTAAAATTTTGCGTAGTTAATAAATGCACTCAATTTTTGCTTTTCTATATTTCAAGTATTAAATTGAACAAAATTCAGTATTAATGTAACGTTTATAATTGAAGGGAGTAATATAATAATAAATGGATAACTGCAAATATAATTTATTATACACACAATAATACTTATTATTGTGTATGTAAAAAATTATAAAAATTAAAACTTTGTATTTTTAAAATCATGCTCATTGAGCTCACAAATAAAATTTTCCCGTTGTTTATATTTTATTTATAAACGGAAATATCGTCCCAGTATGATAGCGACCGCAAAATTTCTAAATTTCTGTAGCGAGAAGACGATATGCTTGCTACTCATTTTCAATAAAGTTTTACAATAACAATTTGGATAATTTTACATAAAACAGGCCATTGATCGGCATTTATCGCCCAAAAATGACAGAAAAGTCAGTTACTGTTGATATCCTAAAGACACTTACTGTTGACAACCTAACCTAACTAAAATTGGTTTATGTGTCAATAAACTAATTGATCTTAGGAATGGTCGAAGCACTCTTCATTAAAATTAATTATTACTGGCTATTGCATTGCTTTCATTACGCATATACTTTTATGCAAATTAATAGATATATGTAAAAAGATAATTTTTGAAAATCAGTTATATTTTTGTGGAATACGTCTTAATTTTCGTAATAATATTTCAAGCACTTTTAGAAAAGAAAAGTGCCAATTAAAAAGTTTGAAAATTATTATAGGACGTAAGTTCTTAAAATCTTTTATCGAGTATGCATTCGCAAAAGAAGTTTGCACAGTTTTAATTCTTCAGTAATTTGGGGGCTTTATTAACTGCTCTTGGAGTTAACTTATTTTCCATATTTATGTATTTTGTGAATATTGATACTCTACAAGAAAGGTAAAAAAAGTTAAATTATCGTTATAAACTAGTATAATACGAAAAATATAGTTTGAGGAACCATTATAAAAAAATACGGATTTAATAAAACAAAACTCACTAGAGTCAAATTTATATGAATACCATTCAGAAAATCATTAAATAATGAAAAAACACTTAATGGATATCTGTTAAAGACCACTACCCAATTTCAGATTCCTACGGAGTCCTAGAGTAATACTTTTGGATCATTCATGTATTTACTTTCCCGCATAAATATGAATATGCATGTAATTAACGCACATAGTTGTTTGCTTACACTATTATAGTCGTCGTTACAAAAGATTAGGTAAAAAAAACAGTAGATATTAAATATTTAAAATATTACTTATAAATAAATCAGTGATCAATATGGTAAGACATTGACATGGTGTCACTTAATTGCCCACTTTAAAAGAAAAGCATTCAAATGCTGTATGTGACAGTTTAATCGAGGAGGAAAGTTTCCTTCTTTGAAAAGTTGACTAATGTAATATCAAAAGTTGAAAGGTTTCCTTCAAAAGTATTTATCACAAAGGCATTTGGTTTCTCATAAAACTTGACAAATATATTGAAAGGTCAAAATATATAAAAGTAAAAAAGGACATAACGATGGCGAATATTGTAAAAATTACGGACAAACTTTAGAGGTATTCGTTTTATGCAAGCAATCGACACTGTGATTGCTTTTCAAGGAACGAAGTACTCGGAAGGGCCATAATTCTTTAGTACCGTGCAACCTGGTGTTGCTTAGAATGTAAGGATTGCTATAGAATAATATTCAGACAATTCATAAGATATAGTCACATTTTAGCTGATAGATTACCTCAATATAAAGATGAATCCTCATCAAATTCAGTATTATGTGATTTTTATTAAAATAAAAATTCCTCATGTGAATCGATGGTTCTTAGCTGAATTCTTCCTAGATACCAACTACATTCATAACTTGAAAAATCATAACTTGAAATAATATGTTCATTTTTTACAATACCGCCAAAGATAATAAAATGTCAAAATGCCATGCTAAATATGCCCAACATATCCCTTTTTCTTCGCTTTTGTTTAAATTTGTTTCCATTTACAGCTTTACATCCCGTAAATGAAAATAAATCCGTAAATGGAAACCTTATAAATCTATCCATATAATAAAACTGTAAATGAGTCGTGTCTATACATTGAATATTTTAAGAAAATCTTATTCTAATAGTCATTATTATCGGTAGAACGACCAAATTTATCATTTTTTTAATTTTTGACTGTCTGTCTATCCTTCTGTTATCGCATCACGTAAAAACTACTGGACCGATTTTGATGAAATTTGGTATGACGATAACTGACTATCCGAGTCAGCATACAGAGTACTTTTTATTTTGAAAAAGTATCTCCAAGCAAAAATGCAAAAAAATGGTTCGTGCAAAAATCACTCCTAATCTAGATATTTTTGCTAATCTATACATATCGATATATATATGTGAATATAAAAATTAAAAAATGATGCAATAAATAAATATAAATACCCATAATTAAAAGTTCAGTTTAAAAAATCACCAATATATGTCATTGTTATTAAAAACGTAATTTTCCTCTACCGCATCAGGTCAATTATCACTGAACAGATTTGAATCTGTTTTATATTGAACCGTATCAAATTGCTTAATGCAACGCAATATAATGCACATCATATCCATGCTCTCTAAATATTTTCAATCTTAATAAAATTTCAAGGATTGTACTATTATTTTACTTTTCTACAATAGATGGGGCAAGTAGAGATTTAAAATAAACAACACAACATAAATACGATTCTTAATAACGCGCTTTAGTTGTTTTGATTAATTTGTATATTTTTTATTTCTACTCGACGACATATAACGCTATATGTTTCTTATTATATAATACGGCATTTTTTTTAAAATGTTCGTTGCATGCTATTCAACGAAAGATATGGTAAGTAAATTTCGTAACTCGTGGTGTCATTGTGTTTTCAAAAACGGGACAAACTTTGCGCGTAGCTGGCGTGGACCTAAGCATCAGTTGCTTTTCCCACGGATCGGTATATGTAGCACTCTCCCGCGTCAGCAAAGCTAACAATTTATTTGTCTATGTCTCTATCGGTTCTACAGGAAACATTGTTGATAGAGATGTTTTGTGAACAATGCTCTAAAGCTGACACGGACGAAGTCACGGGCACAGCTAGTAAATTAATATATTGTTAATATTTAACATTTTGATGAAAAATATGTCTTTGTTAGGTTTCCATATCTTGCCACTATACTTCTCCAATCACTTTTTCTAGATTTAATTTTTCTTGAAATGTTTTCGTTTAGCATAGTGAAACTAGTATTTTTTCCTTTCCCTTCACCATCACACTTTCTATAACATTATATTCTTGTCGAATAATTAGTTTTATGAATACATTCCTTAAACCCTTTTAGCTGGTATTTTGTTAAGATCTTGTTTGTACTGTATTCATAAAACTAATTATTCGACAAGAATATAATTTATTTTTTTTTTCATTTTCATTTGTTTATTTATTTTTGTTTGTAAACAATTGTTCATTGGCACTAATAAATATACCTACAGCTAGCTAACTTCTTTGTTTCACAATCTATAAGGTGGACTCATTAATAAAATAAAAAATTAACGCTGACGTTGAAAATAAATAGCGACCAAATATAAAGGCGTTTTTATATCAAAACGAATGGATATGTAAAGCAAGGCTTTCATCTCTCAGCATATCGATAAATTATATGGACTTATTTACAATGTTTACTAAGTGAACAAGTTCCGAAAATTTTTAACCATTTTGAATAAAAAAAACCTTCCTTTTTGCAAAGAAACAGTTATCCCTTTTAGGTTGAATCTCATCAAGATTGAATTTATTTTAAAAATATTAACGCTAACATCATATTAATTTTTATTTGAATATTTAAAAAGAAAATGGACAAAGGCTTTCCCTGGAAAGAAAATGACGAAAGAATTTGCTCCTGGAAGGTAATGCAGCGTTTATTAGTTCACAAACATGGCATTTACTAGGGTTAACACGCCAATATAGTTTCTTCTGATGTTTTCAACCTTCCCTAAGTAAACGTATATTAGGATACAATTATTATGCTACAGTGCATTACTATTTGGCTAGTGAACATAATGTTATCTATCTGTCCACGCTATGTGAACAGAACATAATGCAATATTTCGATGAGCTTATTTTACAACATCGCTTCATAAGGTACTTGTCTTATCATAACTACTTTACGATTTAGATACAGATCTTGATACAGTAGACATATTATTGAATATTATAATTATAAATTCGCTTATCATCGCAATTTTCTCTATAAAAATTACACTATTTCATAATACAAAGCTTTTACTGGAAATATTTTAAAGTAAACAAATAATATCCATAAGTATCCTTCAGCTATATCTATGTTGATGTATAAAGTCTTCATATAACCATTTATTTAACACTGTATATTTTTCTAGCAAGTATAGATTAATATTTTTTAGATTTATTTTGAAAATACAAATGTATATTTGCAAAAGCGGACACAATCACTTTTACACTTTTTAAAAAAGGGAATAATTGGTGGACTAAATTACTAGTTCAGACTGATCTGGCACTTTGATTATATACAACTTCATTTGAAATCTACGACGTTTGATATTAGTTACAAAACGGAAAATATTGTATATTCTACTAAAGTTTGTATTATATCTTGTCACATAAAATATATTCAATGGCTTTTATTAACTAAAACTGTTATACATATAATTTTGCTCTCTGCTTATTTATTCTCTGCTAAGATACATATATGAGTGTTACCAGAAATTGCTTGAACTGTTAAAAATAATTATAATCTCAAAAAATATACCAATGTTTTAATCGTAAGTCACAGTTTCACTGATCAGAGGATCTCGTCTGGGAAAATTTTTGTATTCTTTTTTTTTCTCTGTGATATGCCAAATTGTTCTCGCGGCTTGGGTTATTTTAAATTAAAGCGTTAAAGCTAGCAGCAAGGCCCTAAACCTCATTGTAAAAATATTCAAACCCTTTCATTTCTAAAAAGGAATTCTTTTGCATGAATACCTACCTGTTTAAAAAATATACTGATCGACTGTCAAAAATCTGGTACATTATAAAAGTGGTCGTCATTGGATGTACTTAAACATTGTGTGTAAGAGAGTTTATTTCCATATTTCGCTTCTTTAATTCCAAATACTTAGCTCTAATTTCTCTTGAATTTACCCTTTTTTTACTTTTATCAATTTAGACTATACTTTACTGGTAACATATTAGTTAACTGTAGGTAGTTTACTCTTTCATATCAGATTACTTTACTCTCTTATACACTGGCATCTTCTTCATTAAATTAAATACACGGTGCTTCGATTAAATTGAATACGTATTGCTTCCACGTGCAAGGTTGAGAAATATAGGTTTATGTTAATTAAAGTTATTAAATAATTTACGCCGAACAATTGTTAGTTCCTATTTCATTTGAAATTATGATCCGGCAACGAAAAGGCTCAATTTCCATGCGGAAATAATATAGATTGAATGTTGAATTCTTGGAAAAGCAGGCACATTTTAATGTAAGCCTTATTTAAGAATTGTGCTCCATTAATCACAATTATTATCCCATTACGTTCCATCGTTCTATTTATAAGACACTATATTTGCATTTCGTTCCTTGCCTATATTGTTTATAATATAATAATTATATGTAAGTTTCCAGTAATTTAATGTTTCATTTCATGTATAATAATAAATAACGGAAATTAAAAATCGTGCATGTACTTATTGCAGTTATACTTTTCTGGAATAATACAAAAATAACTTTATTTAGACCAAAGTAATTAATTGAAATAAAATAATAAAAGAGTGGACGGTGATAATAAGTACGATTCCTAAAACCTAAATTCAATTAAATAATTATATTTTTAAAATTAAAATGTATACAATGAATTGTTAAATTTACTAAAAACCTAAATAATTAAGTTTAAATATTATGAAAATAAATAATATATAAATAAAATGAATGTATATATAAATATAAAAAGTAATGAGTATTTAATAGATGAAAAAGTAATAATATATAATTTATAATGCAAGTAAATACATAAGAAAACTAACCTTAATTAGAGAATACACTGAAAATATATTTTAAAAAGTTTAGGAGCATTATTTCCATCTCGAATATTCACAATAAATGAATATTAAAATAAATGAATGAAATATTAAATTTAAATTCCTAAAAAATATAATTTAGCAGCACAGACGTAACACAAATTTGCATGAATGTAAAACCAACTCCTACGGCACTGTTATACTGTTTGTCTTCTTTCGATATGTTGTCAATATCGAAAGAAGACAAACGGAAGCAGCACCACGGAAAGAGATGGAAAAATAAACTCCTTACTTTTCATGTAAAATGCGAAAAAAATCCTCTGAAATAATTATTTTATACCTTTCTATAAGGAATAGGCGTATTTTTGAAAAATTATTGCTGTACCAAAATGGTTGTATAATTAAGCTGCATGCACATCAATTAGTGTAAAAATAAATATTTATTCGATTAACAATAAATAACATGAAAAAAATCGCTGAGACGAAGTAGTGTAAAAACCTCTCAGGCAAGCCAACCACAAATTGCAGAAGCGTTTTTATTTTGCATGAAGATTAAAAATCGTAAGATCTAAGGGGCTATTAGTTATTAATTGTGTATGTCTTCATATATGAATAGAAATAACAGACAAGGCTAATAATAGTGAGACGTTCAGATTAAACAAATACAAACAATACTATTAGCATATTTTTGGCGAAGCGCCCGAATATCAATTGTGCGCTTCCAAGTTTGGTCAGGCTTTAGACCATCGGCTAAGCGGTGAGCCTATTAGTATTCTAAAAATGAAAACTTTGAAAACGATTTTTTTCCCGACAATCATTAATGTCGAAGGAGGAAATTATCTCATTAAAATCCCTGAGTTGTGAGACTTTTGGCTTTCGAATTAAATATTATTATATTTTTGATTGAGAGAATGAAATATGATAATTATATCATATTTTCTAGAAAACTTAAAAATTATTTCACATAATTAGTCATGACAAAGTAATAGTCAAGTTAAAAAAATAACATGCACTGCTTAAAAAATCTACTTTTACTCACGAATATCTGTAAATCACAGTTACCAACATAACTTCCTACTCGAAATAAACTCAGACTGACTACGAATCAACCAAAATATTAGCAACAGTTGTTTTTTTCTATAAATTAATTTTTAACATAACGCATGTAATTTGCTAATGTCTAGAGAATTTCACATAATTTGATAAATTCGACACGGTTGATTTAGACGTATTCACCAGTATTGGCTAATAAAATATGTTAATTGTATGTTTTAATGATAAAACCATTTTGTCTCCATATCTTTTTTTCATGGCTGACTATAAACTGCATTAATAATATTTAAGCCTCGTGAATTTAATATCAACACAATGTATTTAATATTAAACAAACCATAGATTAAGATAGGTACTAAATAAATAATAAAAGGCATTCTTGCAAAGTTACTTAATGTGAAAATAATCATATCTGTATGATCGATAGGTTTAGGTTGCGATAATTTTTCATTGTCTCCAAGAAGATATAGATTACCACGGGTTGCCACTCCTGATGAAACGGCGAGTCACATGATAATTGTTCCATGTGATGAAATTCAACTCGTTAACAACGTATATGCGATTAGTTTCTTAAAAATAAATAAGCCCCTTGCTTGAGTGAAGGAAGGTCATGTTCTAATGATTTTTATGAATATTTACAAGTACCGATACTATCTGACTTTTTGAAAGAAAATTATTTGTGTATATGTAACGAATGGGTCAAAGAAAGGCTCATTGCCATAGGAAAAAATTGCTTCAAAAATGTATGGCATGTTAAAAGTCGAGGAAGTCGATGTGTAGCTACCAAACCATCTCGCTTTGCGAATACAATGATTATTAAATACTTGTATTTAAACCGTTCTCATGAGCTTACCATATCGCATTTCCCTTTTATAAAAATATATTTTAGATAATTATAAATGTCAAATAGGCGGTGGCAAGGTCTGATAACTTAATATTTTAATTTATATGTGGATATATTTTTAAGATTACTCATCTAATTTTTTTAAATATGTAAATAGCGTTAATATTTTCCAAATGCAGAAGTTTTCATTCGAGTATGAAAAATATACAATATGCGAATTTTGTCTACCAACCAAAACCAATTTCAATGATTTTTTTTTCATAAGACTTATTTTCCTTTGGTTTCAATGAAATTATTTTTCATGCGACATGTATTTCAAATTTATTTTTAAAAATTATTGATAATTTGAATCTACTATTTCGAGTTTATACGTTATTTGAAGCATAATGCGTTTGTCCCGCATTGGGATTAAACAAGTTGAATTGTACGCATTTTTAAGTCTTCTACAAAAGCTGACAACATTAACATGTACAGAAAGAGGAAAGAAGTTCTGCTCTTAAATTAGCATCTCACAACACTTTCAAGTGATATTGCATAGTCATTAACAGCGTCTTCGTTAATTAGATAAATTTAGTTGAATAAAACATCTTTCTACACTCCATTCTATCTCCTTCTCCCTTCAAGTACATCATTGTGCAAATCAGTGTGCAAATCAAACTTAATAATGAATAATAGTTACATTTTTGTTATAGATACTTTGTGTAATCTATAGAATGTGTAATAAAGAATCCGCCTATTTATGTAATGATTCTGTGCATAAAACTGGCCATATTTTTAGCGCGTTACTATCTTTACTCAGACACATAATCGCCTGTATGAATTATAAACGCTATCTTGGTCTCATATTTTGTATTACGTATTTTTTCTAGAGTAAGAAACCTTATCTCGTGTTAAATAATTTCCTCGTACAGACATCATCGGAAAGATTAAGAGTTAAATTATTTACTTCAAGTTAGAAACTTGAAGTACTAACGGGAATGAAGCAACTTCGATAAATAATATTCACGAGAATATTAAAAAAAAAAATTGAGGATATTTAATAAATTTTCTTTTTATTGTATATTCTCAATCGCTTTTGATTATTTTACAAATTCTTATTATATATTTTATTGAAAAATTACTTCAGATAATATAAATATTTAAATAAAACCATATTTTTCCGCAAAGATATTCGGTCTACACACAAAATTATACGACTATAATAATAAGGCCAATGTGGTAATTTATTTGGAACATTTAAATGTTTAATTAAATATAATTAATTTAATTAAATATAATACTTTAATTATATTATGAGTATTTTTTAAGCAAAAAACCAGTCAATTGCATATTGGAATATCTATAAAATAAAGTTCCACAATAGTCTATCTCCCGAGAAAATGTTGAATAACGTAAACCGAAATAATTTGAATTCTTACCAAACTTTAGTGACCAACATTTTTCAAACACAAATCCATCAATGTAAGTATTGTTGTAGTTGTAGTTTTGCCCATTGCATGTTATTATCAACCATATTATTTTGCAAACGCAAGTCAAAAAGGAAAAATCTTAAATGGGGTCTCATTTTCATTTTAATAAACCGCTTCAATGATATTAACTTAATGAGATGCAGGAAAATCGATACCACATTACGTATATGGCTCATTAATTTTTTATATTACATTTTGCTCCATGAGAACCATATACCTAAAAATGTTCATTCACATTGACTGAAAACTATAAAGGCTTTGAGGCTGGAGGAAAGAGAAGGATGGAATAAAAGTACACTCAATATGAAAGGTAACCCCATTATCAATATTAACATCACAAAAACATCTAAAAAAATTAATGGATTAATTAAATTATTTCTTTTAATAATAAGACAAAACGTCTGCAGAGTGATTTGTAAAATGGAAAATTTGTAATCTTGCCCTTTTATTGACCGTCTCTTTAAGTAATTTTAATAAGGAATTACGTCATATAAGAAATATGAATTGGAAAATTTAAAAAAAAATTCTTATATATAGTACATTTATGATGAATTTAAAGTGGAATATATGTTTATCGTTCAATCCTAAAGTTAGATTATATTACTTCTGTTTTTAGGTATCTTTCTATAAAATAATAAACCATAAATTTAATAAGGTTTTTTTTTCTACTTCATCTGAAATACTTTACCCTGGCTGGAAATGAACAAAAATTTTAAAAAACCTACAACTTTTGTGATAAGATTTACTTTTTACAGAAAAAATCTCATACATTACTTTTTACTTATTCCAGAAAGATTCTCACATATATACGTCATATTTCATCTAGTGTAAATAATAAAGACAATTCCCCTTAAAATCCAGTGCACGCATGCAGTAACTAAACCACACAAATGTACGTACACGTATAGCTCAGACTTCAAAAAATTAGTGCAAGATACCTTTTGACTATTTATTTAAAAGCAAGGTTTAAATAAATTTTCGTAAATTTGGCTATCTAATATCAGGAAATATATATATATATATATATATATATATATATATATATATATATATATATATATATATCTGAAAAAGTTATAATCATTATTCAAAATTTTACATTTACTTTAAGTTTTCGAAAAGTTTGTAACCGTTCGTACCTAAACTCATTTATTATATATATGACCTTAGTTCGGTGCAATGTCTTGATTTAATAAATTTCAGTGAATTCAATAATAAAAAATGTATCACTGCAAATCGATATAAGTTTCAACTAGTCATAAATGGAAAGAGACGGAAAATTTGGAAGATCGTTATTAAATCTAATGTCTCATAGTTCCAATAATTGCCGATTAAGGATTTTCACGCATGCATGCACGCACGTACGCTCGCTCGCTCGCTCGCACGCATCCATGACGCACGCGCGTAGGGACGCAAGCTCGCATGCTCCCATGCACGCTCCAACGACGCACGCACATATGCACGCACGCACACACACACACACATACACACACACATATATATATATATATATATATATATATATATATATATATATATATACATAGCAATATACTACACTACTTTATTCACTTGAACAATGCCATGCAAATTCTGGAAAAATAGGTCTGAATATCTCTAATAAAAAATATTTAAATCATGTAACAAATAGCTGAAATTAATGCATGTCATGATCATCAATAAAACATTCTGCCTAAAAACGCGTCACATTTGAATAATACTTAGGAACACTCAAAAAATAACAGTCGGGCAAAACACAGTCGGGTACCGTCCCATTAAGATTCGCTTAGTAATATTCCGTCCGCTTGTTTTAATTTGCGCTTCTTTTGAGGATCGTGCCAAATTATGTATCCTATATTTAAATAACTTTAGAATAATATCACAAAATCCGGGTGATTAGTGAAAACTCATTACCCAATCCCAGATATAAATTGTTAATTAAATCTTTTGTAATGAGTTTTGTACCCATCTATATACATTATTAGTTTGCGTTAGCTCTAAGTTGAATAAGAGTGCCATATTACGCATTCCTAGTTATGCGATCAAGTAGTCTGTTTCTTACTATTGAATAAATACGTATATATATATATATATATATATATATATATATATATATATATATATATGTATAATATTATACTTAAATAACATTATTATCTACTAACATGTTACGAAAACTATCAACCTATCAACGGAAAAAGTGACAAACCTTTACTTTTTTTCCCGACTTCAAAAAAGTGAAGTTCCTTTATTTGACTTTATTTTTTATGTATGTTAAGACTTATCTCCGGTTTGTATAAATATAAATCAGTTTGAATGATTCGTTCGTCATTCGTCAAAATCTAGTAATTATTAATACTTCCTTAAAAGCATTGGAATATTTGTTGCAATGCTTCATAAAAATATTAGTTTTTGGGGTCGGTTTTTAAATTAATTTTGAAGTTGAATTTACATTTTTTTTTTTTAAATAATATATTTCTTGAATAAAATGTAAATATTCTCTAAATCCATTAATGTTGAAAAAAAATATAATTCTTTACAAAGATTAAGCTTCTGACCAATTTCAGAAGAGAAATTAGACATTGTGAAAACCGTTTACTACATATCATTAGATTAGATTACAGTTTTTCTTCCTAAGTAATATATTTCTCACTGTGGGATTTCAATAAACTTTTTCGGTATTCTGGTAGTTTTACATAATATTGTAATTTAATTAACATTTGTAGTTTAATTTACAACTTAATTTTTACACTACATTTGAGAATTAATTTTTTTATTCGGGCAAGTTCAATTCAGTTCCAGTCGACGTTTGGAACGCTACAATTCGGAAATCAGATTTGTGTCCTCGATCAAGCTGGACGTAAAAAAGATTCAGACACTGGGATCATATGGCCAATCGGCTAATGAGTCTAGTTTATCTTAATTATATCTACATGCTCATCAATCAAATTATAAAAACTGAAGAGATTATTCGAAGAGAATAAAGAAAATAAAATCATAGTATCATTTACCTCTTTACAAATATTGTTTTATCTTTGAAATTAAGTTTATATTATATATATATATATATATATATATATATATATATATATATATACACATATATATATTCATTTAATCCTATGATAATTGATATTGAATTGAAGGGAAATTATTGTAGAAAAGTAAATAAATTTGAAACCACTTGAAATAATGGCAAAAGCCATCTTATTTTCACAATGTTTTAGAAGTATACACTCAATAAGATAACTTTTTTTGATTAAATCTGTATCAACATTTAAAAACTAGATTGATAAATGTTCAACTCCAACAATGATTGAAATATATTTTTAAAGGTATGACGTCACTTTTATATTTATATTCATGTGGATATAATTATGCGCACATTAAATGTTGATTTATTTTTCAAAAAAAAAATTTACTAGATGTCAAAACATGGCGTAATTTTTTCAAATAATTATGACAATATCCCAACACAAATAAAATAAACAAAATTCATTTCATAAAGAACGTAAAATTTTAAATAACTTTTCATTACAAGTTGATGGTACCCAGACAAGTTTTTTCTTTCTTAAAATTTTGTAACTCCATCAACATTATTATTTTTTTATAATTTTAAGGTGTTCCTCTTTATGAAATCTAAAAGTGTGTATGATCATTTATTATACCCTCTATTTTTATCTTTGTTCCAAATTTGTTACAATTTTTAAAATATTTATTTGAAATATCTATTTCATAATAAATACTCTTTTCTACATATATTTTTTCCACAAGTTTCACGTTTAGGGTTTTTTCTTCTTAGGAAACATCGACATTTGCTTTCAAATTATATTTTTCTCTAGTATATTGTCACAAGTTTCAGATCTTCATAGAATATTATTTAGTAGATAAAAAACATTTTTGAATTATAAAATATAACTTCATACAAAATGAAACTTCCAAATTAATACGGCTAGTTAAAACTGTGGCGAAACATACAAGAATTATAGAAGAAAAAAGTATATGTATAACGTTTTGAAAGAAAGAAATTAATTCACACAATCGATATTAAAAATGTTGCCTTTTTCGCCCTTTCTCTTTAGTGTTTCACAAACTTGATCATAGATATAATTTATGCCAAAATAGCTTTTTTTTATTAACTTGTAGAGAAATGTTATTGTATTTTTTAAATTACTCATTATAAATGTCTAATATTTGTAAATATTGGACACTTATATTACCCCTATCAGAGTAGAGAGAGGGAAACATAACTATCTTGACCTTTTAAAAAAATTGCTTAACAAACTATAATACCTTTCAAAATGTAAGTATAAATTACATGTTCACCCATAGACAATTTGATTACGTTCCTCAGTTTAGGTCGCAGCTCAGGTGGATGGAGATTCGTGACCGGCGCTATTATCACATGCATTCGCTACTTTATTTTAATGTAAAAAAATGTTAGAGTCCAGCTCATCTTGCTAGATTTACAAGTTCTTTCTGTCAGTTGCCGGTTTGTCACTGTTCATCACACTCCTTATCCCCAAATATTATAATTCTTCTTTCTTCTCTTCAATCGTTTACTATTCATGCTGTCAAATTAAGGAATAAACTCTATTGTGACATGAGTTCTTTCAAGGTATATAAAAGTCATTTGAAAAAATTATAACTTTCCTAGCTCTACACATTCCATTTCTTTTAATGTATTTCTTCGTTAATTATTTTCCTTTTTTCCTAACTCTCAGCCCTATTCCAAAAACCTCGCGGCATATAAACTTTATATTATTTTAAAATTCTTTGTTTTTTTCTCAAAAACAACTTTATTGCATTTTAATTTAATTACATTTCGTTTATACAAGATGAATTTCTGGAAACTTTACAAGTGCACTGTAATGTGAATTCGCTAAAGAAAATTGTTCCTGTAATAATAAGTTCCTTAGATTTATCTGGATAATTAAGTAATGTAAATATTAAGATATTTTGAGAATTACGAAAAATATACACATCATTTCAAAGGTGAACAATGACTATATTTTAAAATTTTAGCTTGTACTCGAATATTCAATTTTCTAATGAGCACAGTAACAAAATTTTAAACGGGTCAAGAAATAAAAGAGCATCCCCGTGCCAATACTATTACTACGAATGGTCCCCGAGGCCTTCATCTTCATTTTAATTTAATTTGTTAATTTTTTTTCCTTCATTACTCGTAAATTCCTGTGGAGTCTGATGACAATCAATTCTTAATTAGAAAATTTAATTTCGGCTGTGATTTTATTGGCTTATTTAATATATGCATGATGCTGATATAAACGGCAAAACGGCTATTTTATTTTCCAAGTATGCGTATGTAGTTCGATTATTATGTTTTGTTACTTTGTGTTAACGCTTAAATTAAGTATTCTTTACATTTCACAACTAAACCTCTGACAGATGTTAAATTTTTTCCAGAAATTTCCCAACAGAACTGAATAACTCTTTTCACTTTTTTATTTGCATGACATATAAAAACGTTTTTGTCTTAAATCAAGTTCTGATTCTCCGTCAATACATTTTGGCTGTACAAATTTAAAGCGTTGCGTTTTATGAAGTGTAAAAGTATTTGTCGTAGCTTATTCAATTAATAATCGGCATCATAAATTAATTACAAATGAAGTAACGAATACTGTATTTCCAAATGAACAACAGACAATATTAATAGCGGGCCTCGTTTTCAGGTATATTTTCATATACAAGTTTTTATTTTTCCAATTATACCTCATAACCTTATAGGAAATTCGTCCTGAAAAATTCATGACAATTGTATATGTTATTTTTATATTTACTACACTAGACAACAAACACTTTAATATTATTATAGTTTAAGAAAATAACTATTAGCCTTCGGTACTATTTTCCACCAATATATATAATTAGACTCCATTGAAATTATAATTATTTCAGCGCAAAATGGTATATACGCTAACACTGGCTGTTAATTAATGTGGCGATAAAAAAAATTGCCAAAATTCTTTAGTTTTACCCATTTTCGAATAGTGGAAACCTTAAGCGTGTTGGACAATATGGTAGCAAAGAAGAAAGAAAAGTTGTCACACGGTTTCCTGTACAGTTATTGCGCAAAAAGATATTGAAAACAAATTCCATTTGATTCACAATGACGGGGCTGATAAGACAGTAAAAAATAATTATGTCGTTATTTTTAGAATATATTCAGAAATAAAATAGAAAACGTAAATTAATTTCCTCATAAATTGATGCAAAGCATTTATTTGCTAAATACTAAAATATATAAAATTACTTAACTTAATATAAAATTAATAAAATATAAAAATATTTGCTACTTCGTGCTGCTTAACGCGTGTATCAAAAATAGTTTATAATGGTTTAAAAGCTTATTTACTTTAATTAGACAAAGTGTTTAATTTATCGCGAAATTGTCTATACCTTTACCTTATTACTTGAGAATAATGTTGAACAAAGTATACGTAATCCCATTGTTACTAATTATATTTTTGCGCTTCTTATTAATATGAGTTTCCCATAAAAATTAAACCAACACACTTTTAAGCTCGTCGGGTTTCGGTGAAATTGTTCAAAATACATAAACAGAATATTCCGGCGAGACATTACCCACAGTGTAAGAATTACCCACAGTATATGAATCAAACACGCAATACGACTCCTCCAATAATTCTATACGAAATGAAAACTTCAATTAAAGCTCAAATTCGTTTGCAAATTCAAAGATATGACACGTCATATAATTAATAATATCTTGTCTTACATTATATCTGATATATTTTCACAAATATTTAAATTTTCAGTACCTTTATACAAATAATCCACTTCATTAAAGTGAAATTACTCTACGTGACAGATACAAATCGAGACTTAGCTCATCATGAAACACGCCCATTTTTATCGAAATTAAGCAACTAAGCAGCCTAGGGCCAAATGACGTTAATTTATTTTGAATAGCCATGTAATCACTGCAAAATTCCGTATTTCACTATTTTTGGTATATAGTTTCTTCTTACTTAAGGGTTTCATTTTTTCAGTATTTGGTTCAATTCTAATTAAGGTGATGTTATTCAAAAGGCGATTTTTGCTAATTATTAATTTACTGACTTACTTTTCTGTTCTTTTGTTGCGGGTTAACAACCGAAAACATTAGGCGTGACTTAGTCAACCATTAATTAGACATATTTTGTCATCAAATAACTTATTCAAAATTATTAATTTTTTTCAGAACAGGCTTGCGGTGTACAGAGACAAATTTTATACTAAATGACGGAAAACCTTTTTTGTATAGTAGAATAAATAAATTATTTAAAATAGTTTTGAATAATTAAGTTACAGAGTAGAAATTAAGTTACAGAGTAGTTTATAAAACAGTGTTACGGGTCTCAGGCATAGATTTTGCTGTTAAATTTAGAGGTTCAATTCCTTAGTTTTGATACTAAGCGCGTACGACCTGCTTAAATCCTGAGACTTTAAGTTCCACTGTTTTAAATTAGTCTTTTGGTGCTTAAGCTCTGCAGCTAAACTCCGGGTTCCTACTACTCAGTCTTGACACTGCCTCAGCAGGGGATACTGTCTGCTAAAATCGTGACTCGGACTTGAGAATTTATTGTTTTAAAATTAGGATTGTGGATCTCAAGCAAAGTCTGTCATTGAACTTCGGATTCTAACTCTTCAATCTTGATTCTCCAGGGGTATAGCCTGCCTAAACCGTGAGACTTGAGGATCTCCTGTTAAAAAAATTATTTTATATCTTAAGCAGAGATTCTGTCATTAAATTCTGGGTTCCATCTCCCCAGTTCTGAGGCTGCAGGAGTACTGAAAACCTTAGCCGCGAGACTCGAAGATCTATTGTTTCTAAATTTGTGTATTAGATCTCAAGCAGAGACTATGTCATTCGTCTCTGGATTCCGACTCCTTAATTGCTTGCTTAAACCATGGAACTTGGGAACCAGCTATACCCAATTTAGTACGTGGGTTTCAGGCAGAGCAATTTAACTAAAAATTTGAAACTATTATGTTTGTATAAAATATATGAATATAAATATTGATAAATAAGTTTCCATTCGCTCTGTATGCATTATTTCCTAGGTATCATGAGCATTCTTCTTTCAGAGCTTCATCTCCCCATTCTCTATTACAAACATAGTCAATAATACAATCACCGCTAATGTGCATAGAAATTGATATATTCTTTTTAAAGAATATTTCATCAAGAAAATATATTCCTGGGTAATGATATGACAGTCTAATATAATACACAAGAATGAATAAATACAAATACACAACCCTGTCGCTGCTACATAACACAAAATATACGCCAGTCATTTATCATTTTAAACTGGAATATTTAATGTTGGTCAATACATTTTGTAAAGTAAGTAATTGCGACTGTTTTGTGAGGTCCATTAAAAATCATGGAATCTATTCCCTATAAAATGCAATGCAAAACAGGAAAGATTTAAATCGAACAAAAATTTCGTAATTTATAAGTCACGTAACCAAGTAATTTTCTAAATTTGTGTATCAATGTGAGGGTAAATTCTGAGCGCAATTGAATTTAAATTTCTCCCTTTTACTTACTCGAAAACAAATTTTGAATATTCTGTCCAACGAAGGACTAAAACGACAAGAATATAAGATTGTAAAAATTACAAATACATTACAATGGTAACATGGTCGTATCTGTGCGCACATCACGTATAAACCTTTGGAAACATTTTAATGAAACATTTAACCTGTGGAGTTACAGGATTGGTAAATACCTGCAATTTAGTCATTTCGATACTCTTTCCTAAGACAGAAAAAGCAATAAACAACATTTTAAAAAATTGCGTTAATATCTATCAAGCAACAAATATAAAAACAAGTTTTATTATTTCTCACTTGATTGCGGTTTGCACTAATTTAAAAAGAAATCAATTTAAATGCTTAATAGAAAATATTTACATATTAATATTTGAACCTCGTAGAATTAAACAATTTATTATAATTGAGATCTCCAGGTATATTGGAAATAATTTTAGGTTGGCAACTAATAAACCCGCCATCTCTATACACAAATTTTTACTTTCTTTGTTTCTAACCAATAAAATCAATCGCTACTTATATAAGTACCGTCGGTATCTAACACTTGTCGCCAACGTGTAGGCAGAGCTATCGAACTTCACCGGTTTTTTGGGTCTTTGACCGAAAAACCGGTGAAGTTCGATTTTGATATGACTTTCTTCTTTAAATTTTCTATCACTTAAATTATTATACCATAACATTCCATAAATCGGTCGAAAAAAATGGCGGTTTTTTTAGTTGCCAACCTAATATTACGAACACTGGGCAGCATAATTATGAGTTTCTTTAATATTTCTAGCGGTATTAAAATCAAATAAAGCATTGCTGGTCTCATTGTTTTATAAATAATCTACTACGTTCTAGAATTAGAACCCAATACTATAAAAGATAGTATATTCAGCAGTTTGAAGCCATCTTAAAAGGTTTTCCTTAATATTTTCCTATGCACATCATATTACTATACGAAAAATTGTAAATCTTTAATAGAGTGCACAAGTATTCACTACATAATAATATTGGAAATGGTATGATGTTTGCTTCAGGCTATTATAAGAATGCATGTTTACGATCACGTTTTAATGAGCAAATGTTGTTTTGATAACGAGCAAATAATGTTGTGTATCGCGATAGATAGCCGCGGGAAATTCATCGGAATAAGAGAGAGATGGAAGCGAATAATGATTCAAGAATTTATTGACATATTTCATACCTAACGGAGAAAATCATAAAAACATGCGTCAAATTATTAAATGACTTCAAGAAAGGAGAAGATTATAAGAATAATATGGAAGACTTTGTCCAACTGACTACTTAGTCACCTACCTATTTTAGTTATAGAATTATGAGTGAGTAAGCCAGACGTATTTATCTATTTACATGTAATTTTGTAATGTTTTCGTACTCTAAAATTAAAAAAAAATTCATCAAATATAATATAATAAATGTAAGGATTTTATACCTCAAGAGTCGAAACCCTTACGGCGCAACGTGGTCGTCTCTCTGTCTGTCAGTTACAGCTTATTGCCTTTTGATTTATGCGCTTACCTAGTAAAATTGAATTAAAACATACATTAATTGTCTATAAAATTGGTTATAATTATAATTGCAAAAAAATTTTACCTGATTAAATTTCTCAAGATAAGTAGAAACTTTAAAAAAATTATTAAATTTTTAAATTATTTTTCAAGACTTTGGATTATAGTTTAAGTTTTTGGAATACAAAAGTAAAATGTTGTATGCCTGTTGATTTACAATAAAATTAGTCTACACCTGCTCGTGAGAGGTCTTTTGTCTGTACTTAACATGAGTATTCGTGCTCTCTTAATAGACACATAAAACACTCAAAGCTAATTTAGCATTACACATAATATTGAATATATTTGCTTATAATATTTTTGCTTCTGAGTAATATAATTAACTTAAAATAATTGCGGTCTTGGTAATAAAAAATAATAGGCGCAAAGAGGAAGAACAAAAAATCCGTGAAAAACAGAGGCCAAAAACAGTCGCCAAGCACAAAAATAAGGAGTTTTTGTGGAAAAATATTTTGCAAACTTAAATTATTAAAAAATCGAAGTAAACATAGTTGGTCCTTTATTCTGACAGCTAACGAAGTCGATATAAACTTAGAATCATTAAAATTGGCCATAAATTGCGACCTAAGGCATGTTCTCTTAAGTACATACATACATACTGGTCCAACAGACGAAGACGCATGTCATTTTTATAAGGTTAATTTAGGTCATAATTAACGTTTAAAATAATTCTAAATTATTAACATTTTACAGGACACACCTTTTTCCAAATTTCTATATTAAAATTTGGTTACTTGTAAAGAGAAGACAGAAGCAGTTACCACACGGGTAATCCATGTGGTAATTGCTTCTGTCGCCAAAATTTGAGGTTAGCGCGCTAGTTAATAATATGGTGTGTACAGAGATACAGTGTACAGAGGTAATTGTATACCCTGTCGGGGAATACAATTATCTCTGTATATTATTTTTCAAAAGTGTTTTTGGTCGGTAAGCCATGTCTTCCTTAATACTTCATTAAAACTAATGATTGAGCTGCCATTTTGAAAATTATCCTCAACCCCGAAAACGAAATATAAACAATATAAAATTAATTTATTGTTTAAGTTTTTTTTAATTTTTAAAAACATACACACAGTAGTTCAAACAGTAACTATTTAAAACAGCGCCATCTATTGACAATGCACAACTGTCATCCAAACAGTAATTATATTTAATCAAACATTCATTCACTACAGCTCATTATATTTACCGAAAGCTGTGTTTTTCCTGTGTTATACGTAGCTTAACCTGTGTTATACTATATATGCTTTTCCACAAAATCTTAGATATAATGATATCCTTGGTTATGTTAAAGAAATATAACTAAAAAAGCATATAGCCAAAAAATAAACAATGGTCACATTATCACTTCTGACATTGTTTTCAAGGAAGCTTTGAAAAGTAAGAAATTTAAAAAAACATATCTTTGAAAGTCAATACATGTTTTTTAATATATTACAGTAATGTATGTTGTATATAATAATAGCAATTTTTGGCAATCATACTTTTCGAAATGAAATACCTTTCACTTACTTTTTTGCACATTATTACAAATTATTCGCACAAACCAAAATAGTTCATAAATATTTAATGTAAAGAAGTCCTCCCTTACCAGTTTTAAGATTATATTATTATAGATCAAAACAATTTCAGGAAAAACCACATTCTTCTTCCAAATGAGCAAATTGCACGTATATAGAAGCTAGTTTAAAAATAGACCACATTATATGTGAACTTCTTTAAAAATTAAGAAAAAAAAATAAGTTCTTAGTACAATTCCTTTACAAAATATATAACTTTAAGATAATTCATAAATCACACATTTTGAAACGAATAGTTTTGTCGACATTGTTGTTTCCTTACGTATACTCTCAATTCGTATCATTTTTAGATTTCCGTAGCTGAATGGAAAAATCGGAACCCTTATATTTTCGTCTAGTTCATGTGTCCGTCTTTTTGTCTATCCTTATTATTGTCTATATGTCATAGCTATTTTACTCGGAGACTATTGACACCGTATAAATTAAATGTTATATGGCTAGTGTTTTCTTTCCAACCATTCAGTTTCCAAAATGTTCTATTATACAAAGAAATTATGGAATTTGGAAAAATAACAACATTAGGTGTGTAACCCCATAAATGAGGGAAGAAAAAACCCACAATACCAATATTTTTAAATCAGTATCCTATATATTTTAGACCTACAATACTAATATCTTTAAATTAGTATTGTAGGTCACAAGGCAAAACTCAGTATTTGTAATCCGGATTTTAATTTCTCAGCTTGATGCTGACCTAGTACAGGCATGACATATTATATTATGCTTAATAAGACATGCCTAAGTTTCCCATATAGCTTCTATCTTTACATAATCACCAAATATTCTCGTTTTTATTTCCATTCCGTATTTTTTTTAATATTCTAAATGTCTACTATCTATTACATTAAAATATTACGCCTTTAAAGTAGTAAACATTGGGTAATATTTCAATGCACAATAGTAATATTTCAATGAACAAAACGTACTCGGGAGCTCGGCTGGGTTCTACTTAGTCATGCACCATATTTGTCAGACATTGCGCCCTTTGATAACCATTTATTCAGGGCAAGTAACCTCTTAAGTGAGAAAAAATTCTACTTTAAAGGAGATCCCCAAAATAACCCCGCACAGTTTTTTGAATCAAAGTCACGGTAATTTTACAAGAAAGGCATATTGTCACTGCCAACTAGATGGTGACAAGTAGTGGATAATTATGGTATATACTTAAATTAAATTTAATGTAACATATATTTTGTTTAATAAAAATTATTGACAACAATTCGGGGTAAAAAACTTATTGACCAACCCAATACATACATTATATATATATATATATATATATATATATATATATATATATATATATAACTTTTGGTATTACCTAACGTATGCATATGTTAACAACATGCATACGTTAGGTAACACCAAAAGTTTTTAAAATACCAAAGAGGGAACCAAATGGCATGTTTGTACTTTATTTATTATATTTATAGCAGTCCCGTGGTACTCTACGCATCATTCATACCGCATCATGCATTTATATTAGTATATTGAAATTGCCGTTTTGAATGTTATAATTGAAAGTATATAATAATGGCTCTGAGTTCTGTTATTATTCAGAGAATTGAGCTCAATGGTTTCTTATGAGTTTCGACTTTATTCTGTTCTTAAGACTATATATAATGGCTTGTCGACATTTTCAGTTCAGAATCCTTGAATTCAATAGTCCGATATAATGTAATATAAAACATATGGTGAGGAAATGTTTATGAAAGAATAAAATAATTACATAAAATTTAAAAAAAATCTAGAAGCAATGACTTTTATTAATAAGGATGCAATAAAATGTTATATAAAAGATGCATAAGGACAAACATTTTGTAGTATATTGACATACATAATATTATATAATTTATTGACGAAAACAATGTCGAGGTCAAAGGCAATATTTTGGCGTTATAATAATAATAATAGAAGATAATTAAATAATTATAGTATCTATTATCTTTTTTGTGTTTTAGTTATATTATTTTATATGCCTACCTTCAAATTATGAACAGACAATGTTCACTGCATCATTTTTAAAAAGAAATTATTTCATGTAAAAGGAAATAAACAAACACAATCTATTTAAAATATTCTATGAACACTAAATACGAAACAAACTTGTGTTCCAACATTTTCACAAAGAACAATGAAAAATAAATACATTTATAAAATACCCAATTAAATACAACAATACATAAATGTGACAATGTTAACTTAAGTAAGCGAAATAATATTTTCTTTCTGAATAAGATATAAATTTAGTGCGGAAAACACTTGTTATTAACTTATCAATTAAATAAAGCTGCAATTATGGATTGCACGTTATCTATGTAAAGCGCTCTATTTAACTAAGTTGGACAAACAATGAATAAAATAAAATGATAATAACATTCTGATCCATCTATTGTGCAGGAATTTTATGGAACCTGTTCTTTACATCTGATCGAAACTGGGAGCGTGGACTTGCAAAGATGTCAAGTATCAACATCTCTTTATTGTATAAATCGCACAGCCGCTGTAGCGGTGCTCTGACACCGGCGTTTGTTCGTGCATTATGGACACGAAATAAGAGATGGCTACTAGTTAGATTGGGTTCGAATTTTTATCTGACTCAGTAGAGATGGACAGTCATAATTACCTTAATAGATGCTGAACATAATCATCACCCGTAATAATAAACATCTATGATATAGGTCATCATATTTGTAACTATTAAGTAACACTTTATATGATAATTTATAGCCACCTATACGATGCTGAAGATATCTCCCAGTACAGCCGGTCTAGACCAAAACCCTCCAAGAGAAATCACTTTCAACGATAAACACCTTTAATATTTGTACCCTCAACATAAAATTATGTAGCGGCTAACAATGATGACAATGCATAAAATTTTTATTGTTCAAAAGAAGAAAAACGAAACTTTCATATTTATTTCCGTCATGTAATGTAAGTCTGTCATGTGAGGATATCATAATTCTTTCTATTTAAGTCCGATCGTCAAAAAACTTTAAAGGAACACGCAGGTTAATCACAAAGATGTATAAAAATAGATAATTTACAATATTTCAATAAACCTTTACATAAAATAAAGTAAAATAAAATTGCCATCAAAAATTTTAATGAAACTCTTTATATATTGCTGACATGTATCAAAATGTCCAAAAGGGTCTATGCCCCTTTTACTTTTGTAACTATATTATTAAACAATTTAAAAAAATGGATATTCAAAGTATTACACTTTTAATTATTGTATGAAAAGTTTGTAGTATTTTATTCCGGTTCTAAATAGATTTTAACAAAGACAGCAAATAACTATTTTAAATAATAAACGACAAAGAAAATATAAAAGTTTAATAATGTTAAATGAAGAACAGAAAATTAGAAACAATACAGCAGCACAATGAAAAAAAATTATATGCAATTCACTATCTGCATGTGAATTAGAAGTTTGCATATCGTCACTTTTTTAACTAAATAAATTTTCTAACAAGTTCTAAAAAAGAATATGAAATTATTTTCCAAACAAGAATCTCGGATAAAATTGGTGAATTATATTTTAATTAATTTTCATTAGTTTGGAAAGGACTGTAGAAAGTTTGATAGTTGCAAAAATTTATTCCGAACTAGTAAGTTTTCACAGCCAGGTGAAATCCTGCAATAATTAATCCATGAGGTCAGCTTGAATTGTTCTCCCAGTCATTGTTATTTATTAAAGTTGGTTTTTGTAAAGTTTTCCATTTATTTGAAGGTAAAAACTTCGTTCATTAAAGCTCTTCTCGCTCGATAATTTATATTGAAATTTTATTAACTCCCATAAATTGACACAAAAATTATCGAATATAATTCCCATTTTGCAAGCGATGGGAGTATCATAGCTAAATGTATTTATTACGTTCAGCCAAAATAAAAAACACGTTTTCTTTTATTTTTCCAAATGGTTATCAAGTCGGTAAAAACCACAGATTTATAATATTAAGAAGCAGGTGACACATGAATAATCGGACAATATCTAGCGAAAATCATAAAGAATGATATATTTTCATTTCCTTACGTTCGTCGTTTCTTGTAATAGTTTGAGCGAGATCGCATTTGTTTCATTCGTTTTCTTAACTCAAAACTGTCACCACGCAAAAATGAATGATGAATTGCCAACCTCGTATAATTTTATGTTTTATGTGTAGTTTCCGAATTTAAATTATTCAATTTATGCAAAATTATTTCAAAGAATGGGTAAATGTCGTGACTATGCGTAATGGTATTTCGTACAGAAATTTGTCGGGTATCATTTCACGGTTATATAACATATGACACTGATTGCTTCGATTTGTGCCCTTCGTATGTTATGACGATCTAAACTGTAAATTGTTAAGGAAGCAAACCTGATGACGGCAGCCATACAAAATATATTATTTAAAAAGCTATTGACAATTGCACAATCGGATATATTGAATCGAATATATCAACGATTAAATCTTCTACAAATTTGTGCTAAAACTTTCATTTATTAGATATTTTTAGTTAGATCCTACAGCTACCTTTAGTGTAGATCCTACAATTTCTGATGACCCAATAAGCATAGAAAAAAAAAAAAAAAAAATATATATATATATATATATATATATACGTACATTCATGTTGTAATTATATTTTTAAAAAAATAAGTTTCGACACCTATTTAGAAAAAAAATATTTTCATAGCGAAAATTGTAAACACAACGCAAACCTTGTTTTAGTTTTAACAAAAGCAATAGTCCAGAATTACTTGAATGTAATATATCATTACGAGGGTAGGAAAAGTAAAAATTAATCATAAGATATCTGACAGAAATTACTTATGAGGGAAAATATTACACACACACACGCACACACGCACATACGCGCACGCACGCACACACGCACACACGCGCACACGTACACACGCACACACGCACACACGCGCACACGTACACACGCACACACGCACACACGAACACACCCACACACACACACATATCTATATGTATATATAATATATATTCAAACTACAACACGTCAAAACTAAGTCCACTTTCCCTGCCGTCGGCATCCATATCCACAGGTTCCTTACTACGATTAGTTTAAATGATTTATATTTATGGGCAACATAGAATAATGTCATTTTGTACTGGGATTTATCCTGTTTTATTGTAATAATCAAATGGCATAAACAAATTTGAACCGATTTTAAATAAATATAAAGGACACAAAACGTTTTCAGTTCTACTTTATTAATACAAATAAACGAAACTGAAGTTTAGGTCAATATAAAATAGTTATATTAAATATGTATACATCAATATGAAAGTATTTATACTCACATACTTGTTACCACTGCATTAAGCTTCAAAAAAACGAGCCTTACGAGTTCCGAAAGAGAACGAGCCTTATCAAAAATAATAAAAAATGAATTTCAATATGATTGAATTTAAGTATATTTATTTAAACACGTGGTAAAGCTAAATTCCATTTTGAAACGTAAGTAGCAGTCATAAGGGAATATGAGGAAAAAGGGCCACCTTATGTGATAATAAAAATACCTCCTCTATGTGTAACATATTGAAATTAAGAATAAATTTTTAAGGGAAACGAAATGGTTAAACAAATTTCCCTGAACACCTTGCTCTAAATTAAAAGACATGTTTATTGCTGTGTCGTGGAATTTGTTTTGGTGGAGGTCAATGAATATTTTATGTGAGAATAAATTACAGTGGACAGACTAATTGGCTGTATAAAGTCATAGTCATATTATTTACGACTTTCGGATTACTTGATCAAGGTTCCATGATTTTAGAGCTAAAGTATTTTTATTTTGAATGGTGTGGAAAGTCACTTTACTTAATTCTTCGCTTCGAAATAAGTTTTCATTTATTTGAACTTAGATAAACGCCATACTAATTACTTCTTAATAATGATATGACATTCTCATACCTACCCTATTTTCTCTTCGTTTTATCTAATCATTTTCATTAATTTAGAAAATTAGAATTGACATTTATTGAGTAGAATCGTCTTAAGTAATTGAAATTCTGTCTAAACAACACTAATTTACAATTAAACATAAACGCAGATTAAAATTATGTATTAACATATTAATAAGGGAAGTAGTACAAGTATTTTATAATTTTAACTCTGTTTTATAATGTTTATTGCTAAAGTAAATACATAATAACAAGTTTTTCACATTTTTTTCGGAAATAAAAATGAAGATTTAGCGCACGCATCGAAAATTAATACAAATTCGTTGGCATCACCCCGACTGAGGATGGAAAGTTTGCAAAAGTCATTTGGATCACTGTCGAGGAGCCCCCTCAATGAACCACGTCAAATACGTGACTGAATTTGCTACACGGATGAAGATTTACGCTACATGGATGAATCGGACTTCAATTACCATGGAAACGCGCCGTATCGAGCGTAAGGTCTCATGAACAAAAGCTGTTTTTATTTTGAGAGGAAACGGGCAGTCACAAACACCTAGCAGACATATACGCGTTTACATATATGATTAAGTCCTCTAATATTATCATTTGTGATTATTAAGAAATTAAATATAGTTCATTTATTGAAAAAAATTATCTTCTTGTCTCGTTTTATTTCTTAACTGATGCCCGAAAAAGGACGGCGCTTCTTCGAGATATGCTGATTCTACGACTCTACAAGCATAATCAAGGAAAACAATCTCAATTCCAGACGTGCTGTTCAACAGAAATATAGGAAATTATTCAGGGACCTTAGATGAAGACACTGCTGCTACTTATTCTCAAGTCTGTATCTTTCCCTTTCTCCGTTCTCTTGTATTTCACCCTTTTTGATCCTGTAGTAAAATAAAGGAATAAGTTTGTTCTTTAATTATTTGGCAAATTAATTTTATTATAATGACCAAACCAAACAATATTATTAATCCCCCGCCACGGATCTTTGAAGCTCATGTACCAAAATTTGATGGCAATTTGGGAACCTTATACCCTTTCTTAAACATTATTATTTCCTTAATTGAACTCTATTAAACATTTGTAAATGGGACACTCGCAATATTTGATTATAACGAGTATAAATTTCCATTAATAATTTACATTTGTTAAAGAGCAACAATAGATTCCTTTTAACAAAAAAAATGATGTAATTTAGCAAAAAAACTTGAGAGTAGTTTTTTTTCAATATAATTACCGAAATAAAATTGTCTTATCAATTTTTTTGTTCGTTGATAGATACAGTTTTACTATCTATATCAGGTACAGTTTTGCTATATATATTATATAAGTCATTTAGAGACTTCTAGTTCTTAAAGCATTTAAAAGTTCATCTGTATCCTTGTAAAACTCAACACTTTCTAACTTTTTTTAATGAAAAGTTCAGATTTCAAAAATGACAATTGTTAAAATATTTTCTCTAATCACATTTCTTTATGCTATTTGAAATCACCTACGTGATATCACAGGTTATGACGATCATAAAGCAGTAAAAGAAAATGAGAAAAGTTATAATTTACGATTCAAGATAAATATATAATTTATATCAAGTATTATTTGCTTGTCTGTTCGTAAACATCTTAGAGGGATGACGCGTTGCAATAATGATAACTTTGGAGGATTATGAATCCTCCCTTATGCGCCTAAATCGCATGAGATTACGAAAAAACAAACTCAAAATTTAAGTAGAAGAGTTAGAACAACTTCAAAACGCAGCCATTGTACGTCTCATAAAATGGGACCGTTTTCCTATTATAGAAGTATTTATTATTTATAACGATGCACTAATAAGTTACGTCAACGGACTTCTAGGAAAAATAGTTTCCTTGCTTTAATTATACAAATTATATTTAAAAATCTACAGCAACTAAGAGAGGTAGGAAGAAACCGGTGAAAGATACAGGCTAAAGGCAATATAATGGGTACGTTTGTATATAAAGTGGTAAAAAATATTTAATGGTAACTAAATGGAACCGAGAAAACTTAAAAAACTAAAATAAAATGTTCTTTATAATCATAACTAATTTACATACGATTGACAAATTATTAATGGATATTTTTATTACTCGTCACGCATAAAATTATCTATCAAATGGGAAATGCTAAACGTGAAGATCCGTATTGACGTACTTTCAAGAGCAGCAATGCACACTGTATCCCTTTTTAAGGATATAATAACCTCATAAAAGGGTTATTAAGGATGAAGGGTTATAGCTCGTAAAAATTATAATGAACACAACATTGCTCTCAAAGAATTTATTATTTCAAGTTTTATAACCCTTTATTAATACTAAAGTTTCACATTTCCGGGATTTTGTTACCTTTCCCGAAAACAAAGTAAAAGGTAAACCATTCCACATTCTGAACATGCATATTTATGATGAATTAAATAAATTGAGCCCGCTTTCCTTCCCTGCTTCTTAAATCAATTTTGTTGTATGTATAGAACCTTCCATATTAAATAAAGTACATGCTAAATATTAAAGTAATTTAATTGGGAATAAATAAATTAAAAACATTTCGTTCTGAAACGAAGCTCGTTTTTACTTTCTGAAATGAATTTTACTGATAATTCCTATTATAAGACTAAAGCACATCCACTTCTCATTGATCTACCTAGAACATTATGCTATCTACCACCAACACTCAGATTTTGTAAAGGATATATTTTGTAGTGTACGGTAAGAAATATGAACAGTCGTTCCCCCATTATTGTCTTTTACTCTAATTTAAATTAAATACGTCCCACATCCCATTACATAAATAAAGATAATCCGTTTGTATGTGTGCTCGCGATTCTGGTATTATATTTTTACAAATAATAGGTCTTAGGTTCCGAAATCTGGATGAGTAGTTGTAGCTAGTTGCCATCCGTTATTCAAATCTAGGTCTTGTGCCCCTGACGCCACTTAAATGTCAATAGTCAGATTAAAACGAAATAAACATGTAGAAAATTTTATATAAAAAATTGAAACAACAAATCAAGTGGAAACACAGTCGTCTGTATTGTATAATTATTTTTGCTCTGTAATTTTTAGAAATTTTATACGTTTGTGTCATTTTATATTTGCAGTTGTGGAAAAAAAATAATTATACATCTGTTACTTCATGCGTAACTTTTGTTGCTGTAATATTCACAATATTTTTGTCTTTTCATTCCTGAAATAAAATAGTTTTTTCTAAAACTGTCAAAATTTGTGACGATGGAGCGGAAACGTCACTTTTATTTTCGAAAAATATTATTGATGTTATTGAATTGTGCACATTTAAATAGAAAAAAATTATTTTGGAAAGGACAAGTAATTTAGTAATTTTTTACGACAGTAATTATCTGAATTTTGGTATATTGATTTGACTTATTCAAAATTTTGCTGTTATTACCTATTAAATTTTACCTCTCTTAAATAAATAAAAAGCGTAATATTAAAAACTTTTTTCCAGTTTTTTTTTTTAAATTGTTGAATTTAATAATTATTTAAGTATTTCAATATATATTATGGCATTTTTAACCCTAATAGCATCAAGGATTATGAAAACAATTCCATTACCTTCTAACATTGCATTTTTTATAGTGACATCTTCGGGTTGTTGCTGTCAATTATCGTATTTTGCGGAAGTACTGATAGACTATTGAATATATTTGGCCTTAATTTTGTAGAAATTCATTATTCACAATTAAATGAGACTACGTGATGTTGTATTATTTCTACTGTCTTTAAGTTCTTTACCACGAGCTAGATTTCGTTGTATTACATCTTTAGGTGGGCTATTAGCAAACATCTTGATTGGAAAGAATCTTTGCTAATAGCCCACCTGAAGATGTTGTAATATAACGAAACCTAGATCGTGGTAAATAACTTATATACTACATCACGTAGTTTCATTTAATTGTATTGATAGACTCATAAAAAAACTTAACAATGACAAATTTTTAATAGGATAATTAATTTTTTTTATTTACTTTTAAGTTTAAACATGTTGTTTAAAAAAAATAACATTCAAATCACAAACATTAACTTTATTGTATTCAATAAAGTATTAAAGAAACCATATTTTAGATCCTTGATAAAGTTGCACTAATATAATTGTTTGATGCAATCGTAATTAAATTCGTCGTATGAAAATTAGCGCACTTATATTTATTCATATTAATTTAGTCTAGATTCAGATTTCGTAACGCAATCACGTAAATTTTTTACATTGTATTTTTTTCTAATTTTTGACCAATACATTATAAGTAAGGTCTTAATATTTATTATATAACGCTGCGAACCAACGAAAATGTTTTATATAATTTCAATGCGTCCAAAATGTCCATAATAAATATTAAAAAAAGGAAAAGAGGAAATATCAAGAGATAGAAAATTCAAAAACGTCCAGATGCCCTATGTTTTACATCAATGGACTCAGTGAATCAACTCAGTTTTGAGACTTCACGTCTGTAATGTTAAAAACGATCAATACTAATTCGTCATTTGGCCATATTAACGATTCTACGTCTACAAAATAGTGGTCGTATATAATGAGCACACGGTTAAACGATAATATTGTTAGCCCACACCCGTTAGGCTTTATTTGAACTTCAAGACTAATTACGTGATTTAAGGATTTTTTTAAATAAAAGTATTAATATTATAATGGAATTTTAGTCAGATAAATACTGCATCCATATAATAATGGAATTTTAGTCAGATAAATGCTGTACCGTTATTAATAAAATTAATTTTGTTTCAACAATTTGTTAGTAATACGTAAATTTTATCAGTAAATACAAATGTGTTATATTTACCAGTCACTTTGTTAAATCGGGTTCACGAGGTTCGTAGTACGTTTCAGAATAGTCTTTTTCTAATTTATTTAGATTAAGTAATAAAGTAAGTAACGCGTTCAGGCTAACTTATATCAAAGAGCAATGAAAGTAAATTTGTTTGATAAAACAAAGACTTGGGATAACGAGAGTTAAATTAAATTTCAAGATCACTATCTTATTATTTGTTAATAACCATTGTATTATTTTATTAATAAATATATGCGTCTAGAGTAAGGACGTAATTATTGGTCGTAGTTTGCCTTAGATCGGGTCTAATTGGCTGAAGTTGGGTTGCGATCCTTGGCCAGAGCCAAGGGATTGGGTGTCACCGCCTCAGACGGACTGACAACTGTATGAGGTGAATTTTAATACAGACCGTGTTTAATCTTAGAGACCGTGTTAAATTATTTTCACCCTTTTTTTTGCACTTCTTACCGTGACCTTATCAGATACTTGTATTACGCTATGAAGAATTTCTGATATAATATGAGTACTATAGATTTTTTTCTTCCTATCCAAATCAGGTTCTGGCGATTATATGGAAGAAACAAAAAATCAAACTTTCTCTAGGTAACATTGGCTTGTCATCAAATTAGCGTAAAAATAGCATCTTATTGAAAATACTTAATTACATTATATAAACCAAATAATTTAGCGGGCACCATTTAACGAATTTTTGAATTCTAAGAGAATAAAAATTCCTGGCACTTGAATACCAACAGTAGAGGACTTTTATAATTTTAGGATTCCACAGCTAAACTAGCAACATTTATAACTTTTTGAACCAACGTTCATCTGTCTGTCTGTCCATTTATATGTTACAGCTCTTTTGCTCCCATAGTCTAAATTTGAAATTTGGTATCATTATACGTGTATATAGCAACTAAAAATTATGCAACAAAATCTTTGAAAAACGTTTTTTTAAGGTTACCTCATCTGCATGTGAAGTGGTGGTGAATTATTTTTCGCATATTTTATTGTGCAGCGTATGTTGAATAAATCTTTCGAATATATATGTACCCTCCATATATAAGTCATGAACACTTTTTTTATATGATGAACACATTTTCGATACCGGGATCCGTTTACGTAATATTAGGTTTTCATGTGATCATTTTTCTTATAGTTATGTAATCCCACACCCTATCAACAAATCTGTTCTTTCTAAATATCCAAAAAGTACTGACCATAGTAGCATATATTACGAACAATAGTCGACCCACTTATGTAATGGTTGTTGAATCTTCATAGAAATGCCGGAAAAATGACTTAAATCCATGAAATTAATTCGTATTTAAAAACGCATATCTTTCTACGAAAATATAAATATTATGTATTGTGCAATATGTTTATATATACATATATATATATATATATATATATATATATATATATATATATATATATATATATACATACATATATATATATATATATATATATATATGTGTATATATATATATATATATATATATATATATGCATATAAGAAAAATAATAATATTTAAATATACACCGTGTTTTACGGTGCAAGGTATAGTTTGTCATATTTTTACGTTGTGAAAATATTATATTTGTAATCAGTTTAAATTACTTTCATATCTAACTTAAATATTTCTCAGTATCTAAATGTATACAGAAAATTATAAATACTTTATAGCACGAGTTTTATTCATATTTGACATTTTTTATTAATACATTTCAAATCTTATTGCTAATATCGTTCCTCAAAATTAAAACACAACGAATTGTTATTGAATAAAATAAAATTTTAGAACAACCATACCAGGCAGTTAATCAGAGGTAATATAATAACAAATAAATAGCGAAACGAATGACGACAATACACATAAGCGGTCGAAGAGAAATTCTCAATATTGCCGCGCAAATATTCCCCGTACAACCCCCAGGATAATATGATCGTAGATTATTAGGTTAAAATGAGGATTTTTCCCCTATATTGACAAAATCGTGCTAGGAAATGTAAAAACTAGCGAGAGAGGAATTGAAACTGCTGAAATTGGCAATTTCCGAAAACGGGGATCAATTTTATATTTAAGACTCAAAATTGATATTTAATAGTGACTTCTAATCAAACTGGAAGGAAGTACACTCCCACATAATTTTACAAAATTATTATGTAAACATTTTCAACAATATCTCTTAGACCATCTTACATAAAATTGTGACAAAAGAGAAATTTTCGTTCAGTTTATATCCCGCAATATATAAAAAATGTAAAAGGTCTTATACTTTTCTTTCAGTTTTCAGCCCACATTATATACAAAATTTAAAAATTCATAAAAATTTAAAAATTCGTATAAATTTTGTCGGTCACTTAATACTCTGCGTTATATACAAAATTTCAAAATGTGTAGGTTTTCGTTCAGTTCATGTCCCCAGTTAAATCCAACATTTAAAAATTCCTATAATTTTTCGTTCAATTTTTAAGCTGAATTACAAACGAAATTTTAAAAAATTATTAGGTCATTTGCATCCTCCAATATTTCTACTTAAATATTGTTGAGCGCATAACTTCTTAAATAAAGGCGTGTTAATATGCATTAATACTTTACGATATTTCAAGGTTTTACGTCAAACAGTCATTCAGAACACAATCAATAAAAAACGGAGAAAACTTTTTAAAGATATCTATAAATTTGTCTGAAATAAAATTCAGAAAAAAAAAGTTTTCGAATTCTAACTTTTGTTCTAAATGTCTTTATCCCCCGGAAATATATGCAATTTATTTTCCTTCTGAAATAACTCAAATATTTTTGAGTCTCACTCAAAAATATCCATAAAAATATATAGGTGTTAATGTACTTTATAAGTATGCCAAACTTAAAGTTTCTACGTCGACCGGTTTTTAAGAAAAACGAATGCAAGAGAGGAGTTTGAAGATAAAATAGTAAAAATCAGTTCATTGCACATAATGATCATCACTATTGAAAGAAAATAAATGTTATCCTGCAGAGAAAATCTATGAACATAGCTTTGGTTTTTAAATTGTGCATATGACTTAGTTCATTCATGTAACAAGTTAATTCCTTTGCCACTTGCAGTGAATAATGTCCTCGAGTATCAAAACCACTGTTATGTTATATGTATTCCGAAAAAGTAAACGTAACACATACATTTTATGATTAAGTATTTCCTTCAAGTTTGCATGCGCGGATTTCAGCATTTTATAAAATTTTGTTCCAAGAATACTTCTTCGTATTTTTTTGAAAACTGTTTATTGTGTGTGATTTCATTTCTTTTTAGTGCACCACAGTCGTGCTAATATAATACCTTTAGATTTTTGAAGGTAAATTTCTAATATAATTTGGCTTCTTGATATTATAAAGCGATGATGACATGGCTTAAAGATGGCAGAAATTTATGGTGCAGAAAAATAAACATTTTATTAAATTTCTTTAACCAGTATTTCTTTAACATATTATGGATAATATTTAACGACAGTTTTTTATTCTAATATTATTAACAGGACACGTTAGTGAGTTTCTAAGTCGGAAATAATTTCAGAAACTATTGAAACGATTTAAAAAAAAATTGGAGGCAGTTATGAGGACTGCCGACAGAAATGAAAATTTAAAACTGTATTTTGAAATGTCAAACTAATGTTCCTATGAGAAACTAAAAATAAAACCTCCACGTCGCCTTCCAAGAATTGTACGGAAATCTTTATTTGACGCTCCTTAATTTAGTACAGCAGATGATTTAAGAAATTATTAAGTACTAGCGGAACTCACCTTATTAGAGTTCCGTGTGCGTTTAGGCCCTCATAAACATTTCTCACAACGTAAATACATTTCCCACGCCAAAATATCGGGGCATATTTAAAAAATTGTCATCGCAAAGGTTTTTCAACAGCGTTGACGTAGGTTTAAAAGAACCGAAATTTTTCATAATTTTGGGTTGAATAATTTCGGAATGAAGAGATATATTATCAATAATAATGAAAAAAATATTGTTGTGACCATAATAACTAACCTTTTCAAACGATGCCTAATACTATAAACGGAAGCAAAATTATATATAGTCTTACTATAGTATACTTCAAGACAGCAAATTTGAAATATCTATTATAGTATACTTCAAATAATTATTATAGTATACTTCAAGACAGCAAATTTCAAATATCTATTATAGTATACTTCAAATAATTATTATAGTATACTTCAAGACAGCAAATTTCAAATATCTATGTCAATCACTTTCTGAGAAAAACGAGTCTGACAAACTGACGGACAGACAATTCTACGTCATCAGTCATTCAAACAATTCAATTCGAATACTTTTCGCTCTTATTGATTTTACTGATTGTCACTTTTGAAATGTATGCAGGTCAATATGAAAAAAATGTTAAGATAATTAATTTAAAGTTTTACTCGTACATCGCTTTTTCTAACATCCGTTGCTAAATTATATTGGTAGTTTGGTATTAACGTAAGAAGTAAAAATTAAAGTGGATGTATAATTTATAACATGTACGTTAGAATTGTAACCTGATAATAGTTCCGGAGTCACACAAGTGGGTATTTTCTAATACTATTTTTTACTCAAACATTATTTTAATTATTACTATCGTCTCCTAAATTTACCACCACATTTGACAAAAAATTTTAAAAATAATCATTTGCTATTTTCAAAACTTACCATCTATCCACAATCATGCAATCTATAAAAATGTTTAATCCCTCACTTACGCAAATAGTTAATTTGTATTAACACAATTTACATAGATACGTCGATTACAATTATTGAATTGATGTAAATAAAATTTTGGAGAGAAAAATGCCGCGAGCGAAGTGTAAGTGTAAGAAATTACATTTTTTTTAAACAAACATCCATCACGATTATATTAGTCGAACGCGTCATTTGTCAAGATCTACTTAGCCTTTTATGCTTCATGTGATAAAACACCTACACAAATATATATACGCACATATATACACACTAGCATGTCTACTATACTTTCATTATCCGCATAATTTTTGTTTCTACGTAAATATTGATTGCCAATTATAATTTCAATTCACTACGACTTCCTAATAGCAAGATTAATAATAAGAATATGTTATCTGTATAGTTTGCCGTTATAAGTCAACATATATATAGAAGATATTTTGATAAACGCAATTAAAATTCGAATAAGGCGTCTAGAATAAAAAAAATAATTTAATAAAGGTGATCCTTAATCGAATATCAAATTCCATAAGTGGATTTTTCTTAGTTGTTCAGTTCCTACACAAAAGTTTAGGATTAACTTTAACTTTAAAGTACTTCCAAGACCTGGCGGTCTAAGGATAATATTAAGTACGTGTCAGATTAACGCCGTTAGAAACTGAAACGAGAACTTCTGTTAACGCGTTTCTTTTAGACCACCGGTTTCACAACTCTCAAACAATTAGGCAGTTCCGTAACTTTAATGTTACTTTCGTAATATTTACTGGTTTTTATTCAATCTTCTCCTCAATTATTTTTGTTATCTTCAACGTTAATTGATTTTTTTTGGCTGGTAACGAGTACAAAAAATATTCCAAAAATAAATATTTGGATACGTATGTAAATACACTTATGCGTGGGCAGTTCCATTAAATTATATTGCCGATATTTAAATGACAACCACTAAAATGCAATACAGATATGATATGTATCAAACGTCTATATTACTAGTTGCTATAAATCACTAAACGCAAGAGTTGAAGTTCTTATTTTATGATCTAATCTTAAATTACATATGAACATTAACGATTTTTAACTATTTAATGCACTTATATATGTATATATATATATATATATATATATATATATATATTATATAAAGAAAAAAAAATTCTAGCTATTAAAGTATTTAAAAGCATTAATAATATAAAATTTTCTTCTCCTATAAATCGATTTTTTTTAAATCAACGTTTTTTGGTCTGTAATTTAATTAGACTTTATTTTAAAATACGCTCATAATTACTTTATCTATCTAATTCTTTTTACAATTTTTTGCCGGTTAGCTTTTATTTAAACTAATGAAACATAAACTGATATGTTTAGATCTAAGAGTATATTTTTATAACTACTACAAAGAGTGGAATATAAAAGCGGAATGTCAAACCAGCCATAGATAATTTGTTATGCGAAAAATTAAAACTTCACATATTTAATCACAAAAACTGAAATAGGACTACCATAAATTTAACCATTCGGAATCCATAAAACTATTTCAAAAGAGTAAAGTGACAAAGTTAAAGCACTGTCGCTTTAATCGAAAGCTCACGCTATCTTCAAAGGTTGCATTTATAAAAACTGTCGTTAGGTTTAGTTGGATGGGTGCGAGTCGCTTTTAAGTTTATTTATTCTGTTTAATCTTACCACAAAACAACTTATTCAATTTATATTTCGAGGTTTATGACGGATCTCTGATCTTTTATACTATCAACTTTATGGTAATTATTACAATTTAACTTGATTTATGACGAATTACTTCAAATATTAGGCAGATTTTAATGATGCCTTTTTGAAAAGGCATCATTAAAATCTTGATTGGCAATAGTTAAAATAGATTTAAAATAAATGAATGAGTATAATTTGTCAGCATTAAAAACGGTATCTCTATTTCTTTCACGTTTTTATTTGTTTTTCTTATCCTAGGAACGAAAGATTCATAAGAGAGCCGAAATATTCATCGTTTAAAATAACTCTGATAATGTGAAAAATAAACCATAAAAATATTACAAGACTTTACAAAAGTGATATAAGCCTTCATGCCTTATTCAGTGAATGCGATATGCCAACTAGATTAAGCAACTTTAACTTGATGAAATGATGATACGGCCTGTCTAATTACAATATGGTGAACTATTATTACATCTAACTTGTTTGAAATATTACATACCCGATCCAATATGCGATCTGATTTGCAATTCGATATAAGAAATGTGAAAAATGAAATTTCTATCAATAAATTTCTCGTCCTTTTAATTCATTTCTATCAGATAGCAATATATTGTAAAAATTATTTAAAATTAATGAGTGAAGATAGTTAAAAAAAGTTATTTTCAAAATAACACTTCAAATTAAAGCTCATGAAAAAGCCGATGTAAAACTAAACGATATAGTAAACTGGCGCTAATCGATTATATGCATCGCATGAGCTTAAAGTGGCCAATTTAATCAAAGTTACAACGTAATAACTAAATGTTAAAACGATATTCTGGTATTGCAGCTATACTCTTTTAATGTCCATTATTTGCCTTTTTTTCCTCTTTTAAACTTAATTTACATTAAACAACTGACGGACTTATTAATTTAGTCAAAATGAATGTGAACCTAAAGTATGTTGTTAACTGTTTCTTTCACCTTTTGCTGTATGTGGCTTTCTACAATGAGAAGGAATATTTGGGTAAAAATGTCCTTACATAAAAATGTAATTAAGCATTGTTTTTTTTTAATTTGCAAGCTTCAATACCACACCACGTTTATATTTATATCAAATTAAAAATATTTTTCCATCCTTCAATAGTTTGGCCAATACCTTCAAACTAAATTTCAAAACTTAAAAGATGTATCTTCGAGCACTTGAATGATTGAGTCAGTAAATCTCACAATAATAAATGTATTTATACATTTAGAAGTAAATAAACCTATACAATAAATAATAAATTTATACATTTAGAAGTAATAAGAAATTTATTATTTAATTTTGTCCGCTTATTTTTTTTTTTAATATTAACACATGAAGAAATTATGCAATTTAAACGCTTCGAGATTTGTATTTCAGATTGTTATATTAATCTTCAAGGGAACACTGCAACATGGATGCACTTTCATAAGAAATTTACTAATTTGTAAGCATTTGTTGGTTTAGAGCAAATATTTTACTTAATTGGAAACTGTATTTTATGCCGTTTTCATATTATTATTACCTAATTATTTTTTAAATTATATCATGGTTATTGTTTTTAATTCAATCTTCAATTAAATTTATGTATTTATTCATAATTTAAGTCAGATATTCAGTCGATATCGTAGTTCAGAATTCCGCTGAAATAATTGTCTTTTATTATTTGTCAATTATTAGTCAAATATAGTACAATAACCCTAGTACGGTTATTGTTCTCAATTGAATATTCCACCGAAACTTTCACGTTATTTTCTTTTATCTTCAAGTATTAAAACCACTAAAAAACGTGTTCTTATCCTCTTTACCGATAACTAATTACATTATCAAATAATTTCGTTACGATATCCGTAATTTAATTTCAGTTTTATGAATAGGTCATACTTCTAAAATAAACCCCTTAAGATACCATTTTGCGAAACATTAAAAATACGAATTTTTTTCCATAAATATCTGGAAAACAGAAGCATATCTAAAACTTCATATGTATATTCCAAAAACTAACTTTCAGTCGTCCTGTTGATCAAAATCTTCAATTTCTCTGGGTGACACATTTCCAGAATCAAAAAAAAATTAAAGAAGGCGTCTACTTAACATTAGTTGAGTAGCTTAATTTTATATTTATTTATTTTGAAAAAAATACTTTTTTGTAAGATTGTTACAGGTAAGCAGTTCGTAATATGACACATTTAAAGGAAATGTAATGGTTGAGTCTAATATAGCGATGTATTTACTAATTAAAAATAGATAGATTACATATATATATATATATATAGATATATATATATATATATATATATATATATATATATATATATATCGAACACAAAATGGATGGTGTCGCTCTGTGTACTGTGGGTGACTCGTCTCATATTTCTCTAACTTTTTAAACAAGCATCAAAATTCGTTTCCGGTCATCATGATAGTGCCCTGATTTTTTCTGGTTCTCACCTTTATAAGTGTATCGAGTAAGTTTATTAAATGTTTTTTGAATAACTAATTTCACGTTTTCCTATTTAATACGATAACCTTCCAAAAATGTGTGAATTACTTACTCTATTGACTCGAAGGTGTTAAATATTTTGTAGTTTTAAAATAACAAGAATCTTGTGAATTTTTACAACACACTTTTCTTTGCATAAGTTGTTATGCTCAAATTAATTAAGCAGCTCAGGAATAAAGTATTAAAAATGATTTTATCAGCTACGTGTCAATACAACACTTGATATAGAACCGATGCCTGAAAAGCATTTGTGGAAGCTAGTAAATTGAAAACCTTAGACAAAATTGGTTCAGTTCGTGTATGAATTCATGGCTGTAAGGAATCGTTTATTATCAAAGGGTAAATAGATTATAACCAAAAAAATTATCTCACGTTCATGACAAAATAAAAAAAATAACGAGGTGAAAATCGATGAGGTACATACCGGTTTGTTCATAAATTATGCTTTTTCTCAAATGGTGCGCTGAACTTATAATATTATTTGGATCACTATAATCTAATGATAAATCACCATCAAAAAAGTTTTTTTACTGTGTGGAAAACAAAATCCTTAAAAAAAGGCTCACAATTCGTATTTTTTTCTATTACTTTGAGTGCTATTTCATCGTATTGCGAATTATCGTAATAATATAATAAAAACTAATATTTTTTAATAATTTTTAATTGAAAAATCATATTTTAAATGTGTTTGTCGGCTAACATGTCCTTGCCATACTTTTATTTGTAACTATGTTCCTTGCCATACTTTTTATTTCGCAATTTTCACCCTTTTCATGGCATCGTTGATTTCCATTAAAACCACACAATTGTATTTTTTGATAATTTAAATAATTTTTTCAAAAAAATTTCCTCAAAATTGGAAATAATGTTTTAACATTGAAATCGAAGGGAAATTTTGTAACGTTTGTTCATTAACATCAGTTTTGAATTTTATACCACGAAAATACTTGGTTACTATCCTAATATATTTTAAACAGTTTATGCAATAAGACTTACAAATAGAAACTGTTCTTTAAACCCAATGACTTAATAAAGGAACAATCCATGAGAGATTTCACAAAGAAAAAATGATTCATACACCTTAAACTTAGCCTAGAACAGCCCTCTTGAACTGAAAATAGAATTTTACCTTACGTGACATTTTACCAAATGTTGCTCATCACATTTACATTATTTCACTTATATTCGTGACCATTTTTATATATAATATATACTCGTTTTAGTCCGAATTATGATTAGCGCAATACTATAAACTGTATCTTATTGAGATGTATATTTTTTGCCCTTTGAAGTTTTTTCATTAGCTTGCAAACAAAACAAAGCCATTTTACAATTTTTTTTTAATTATTCTAATATTCTTAAATGTTATGTCATTGTTACTGAATTATATCATCATTAAGACATTCAATTTATATCTTTTGTTTTTTAAGAGGTAATCAATTGTATCAGTAAAACTATTATGGAATTAGTATAATTACTTTTTATTATTTTCCTGTGTATTTATTATTTACTACGATTTTGAATACTGTAAGATAAACCATATTTTTTTCGGAAAAAACATACTAGTATAAACTAAGTTTTAAATCTATTTTTGCAATGTGATTTAGGGAACAGATGCGTTATATAATATAGATGCAAATGCATAGCTCCGGAAGAAAATCACACGTGTATCTGTGATGTGATTAAAAAACCCGGATATCAATTTAAAATATTTTTTTAACAATAATAATAGGGGTTCAAAGACTCGCTTAGATAAAACCATAGGTTTAGAATATTAAAAGCAGAATGACAACTGTAACCAAAAGGCGGAGTCTAATATTTAGGAGTGTGGCTTAACCGTATATGAGTTAAATTGCTGCATAAATATTGGAACGTAATAATTGGTTAATCTTACCGACACCTTCATTTGAATATAAATCTATAAAAAACCCCGACTAAAGAAAAGTAAGAACCTCTTAATAAAGTTACAATGCTAAGAAAATCCGTCGTGGCTGCCGTGCCTTGCTTTTGCAGTTGTATCAGTTCGTGACTAATTGAAATTCTGTTGGTTGCGCTAATAGCTTTTCTATGCTGCTACAATACAATTGATATTGGGAACCGAAATGGCAATGGCAGCCCCGACGGATTTTCATGGATTTGTAATTGTATTAATACATATTTACTTTCTTTTAGTCGGAGGGTTTTCAAAAAAAATAATGCTGCCATATAAGATCTTTCTGACATTAACTAAATGTCTGATATTTAGTCTTTGATCAAGTAACATAAGATCTTTGACTTTTTTCACATTGTCTGCAGTGTAGTACGCGAATGGCCGTCCTTCCCGATGCTCGGTTTCCGTGGATGTTTTTTTTTCAGCTTAAAAGCCTTGCAATAGTGTACATATGTAGAACATGGAGGAGCAAAGTTTCCCAATGTTTCTCCCAAGTTGGAATTTATGTCTTTGGTAGACATTTTTAGGCAGGGATACTTGATAACGGCTCTGAATTCATTCTTTTTCATTTTCGTGTTATCGCTCCGACTGTTCGTAATAGAATGTATGTAATTTCCAGGAATGAATTTGTATTTACAAGATTTTTTATCCGTAACTAGTGACGGTATAAGCAAGGTATCACAATTTTTTAAAAATTTTATAACTACTTGAAATATCCGATTATCTTTATTTTTATAGCCCCCTCGTATGACGTGTGTCCACTTTATTAAGGAGGCCATAATAGATAAATTTATATTAAAGCGAGGGTCCTGTGTATTTACATTTACGCAATAATTATAGAGCACAATTGATAACTATGAACCTGAGATACAAATTGTTTGTCTGTTTATTACTTGGTTCTGCACGATTTAATATTAAATAGAAGTCGAGTGGAAGTCTCTCTTAATTTTACTGTACTGTACAAAATATTTGCCAATTAACAATTTTACAAATCTATGTAGAGTCTAATACTTGTAACTTGTTACCTTAAAAGTCAGTCCAGAAATTTTTAGAAAATAAAATTGAAAATATATTCATTGTAAATACATTTAATATATGTTGATAGCCGTTAAATAAAAATTAAGAAAAAAATTCACGTACTCTTCCGAATCTTATCATTTAAAAAAATAATAACTGTGTCATAATTATATCTTATCTTATGATTTTGAAGTGAAAATTTTAATCTAACCAACTATAATTTCTATCGTCCACCCAAGTCCATGCAAATCTACGGTTGCACAAATTGTAGCAGGAGGTGTCTTTTAAGGATTTAACATAGGACAGAATCTCTATAAAACAATACGGTAAACGAGATATCGGATTCAGTTCTGTTTATCTGTTGTTAACCTACAAAGTTTCCTTGTTTGTCTTTCAATTGCCAACTATTTTGTAATCACTATCAAGATAGTTCAAGTCTTATACGATATTGATATGATTACAAAATAAACTAAACGTTTCAATAACACTTATTATTTTTAATAAATTGCACTAATTTGTATTTTAATTCGTGAAAACATTATCTGTAAATTAAAGTGTTCCCTAGGCGATAACTACAAGTTTTTAATGTTAGAAAATGTTGACGAAGTTTCCATTCAAAAATAAATGTGTCAATGTTGACTCAGATAGTTGACTCAGATAGAAGATAGTTATCGTGTATTGTCCTTATCATAGTAATATTGTTTCTAACTGTGCGAACTCCCGTATGATTTTTTGTGACAATCATGTCCATAGTTTAAACAATTGATCAATTGTAGTAAGTGCAGTCATTATTCGGAATAACCTAGGTCCGCCTAATAATTTAAAGTACAAAATAATACATTCATACAATAACAACTTTTTATGATTTCCATAAAGATACTTTGTTACAAAGTTTTAAAATTTCTGTTTCGTAAGCTGTTTACTTTCTTTTTTATTTCTAAGATTTCTCTTTTGATTAAATACATAACAACAATGATATTTTCTTCATTTTTGATATTATTTGATAGTTGATATGAAGATATTGAAAGATTTTAAATACAATACGTCATACTGGTTTTTTTAAAGAAAACTATTCGGCCCTATTTGTGATTTTTCCACACTAGTTAAGAAACAAATATTTATACTTCATAATGTTGGGTTTCTCATATAATAATTTATTCGATGAGTCAACCAATCTTAAATTCTAATACTTGCTTATATATATTTATTTAATTTCTTAACCCTAATTGTTTAATTACCTTCTTTTCTGGCGAAGTTTCTCAACAAATAATAAAGTATGAGCGCGCAAGTGTGTCCACCACAATGAGTGAATAAATTTTCTTAAATATCTTCCTGATGACACCTATAAATTTAAACAAGAATACATTTTTGCTTTTATTTGACGTCAAGAAATGTAATTAAATAAAATATTGACTGCCTTTGTTCCGGAGATAATAGTTCAAAACCTGACACATGGATTTCTCAAATTGTTAATTGTTGTGTAAAATAATTAATACCTAGCCAAGTAAACTTCCATTCTCACAAGTTAGCAAATTATTAGCAAATTATTAGTGTTCACCCATACAATAGTAATCCATACATATTAATAACCTGTATACACTACAATACTGGCCACAAATTTAATTATTGGGTTTATTATAACGGTTCTTCGATCCCTGTACAACGGTTATTAGTTCAATTAATGTCGAAGTTCCATGATTACCATTATTTGATAGTTATAATCCGTATTTAATTAGAAGTTACGAATAGTTAACATGAAATATATTTTGACGTAGTAATGTGTATAAGAAAGTCGTCATAAATTAATGTTATTGTCGTAAATTAACACTTCAAAATGACCTGTTTCGTAATTAAAAGGTCCGCGATGGGCATAAAATATAATTAATAATGGAAAATGTGTATGATGTTAGCATATGGGTTTATCTGTAAGTTTCAATACAAACTGCAGCAAAATCAACTACGTCTTCACAAATCACTTACAATTCATACGTTATGTGCTAGACTTTAGAACCAACCAGATAATCAGTCCAGCCCCGCTAGACGAGTAGCCGGGACGACGAGTGCTCTTGGTACACCGGGTAGTTAAAGACTAAAAAAGTAAACATAAATTAATATATACAAATACAAATCCAAAAACACAAAAATATAATTTGAAAAACTAAAAAAATACGCTTTAATAAATACTGCACTATAAAGTAATCAATAATTATCGAACTGTTTCTCCGTCTTTTCTCTAAGGGCTTTTATGTAAGCCATATTGGCACTGAATATAATATTTGAGTGTAAAACTGTGGAGCGCTTTTTCTCAAATGTAAATAATTTTGCTTCCCGTATTAATATTATGGTAATGAAAATATTTAACACTTCAGTTAGATTTCGAAAAAAAGTGCCCACGCTTTTACACCCAAATATTATACTCAAAAACAAACATGGCTTAAAGTAAAACCCTTACAAAATAGACAGAGAAAACAGGTTCGATAATTCTTTTTTGCTTTTTAGTGCAGTATTTATGAAAGCGTATTTTTATAGTTTTTCATACTATTAGTTTGTGTTAACTTTTTTTAGTCTTGATCTCTACGCGTTGCAACGAGGGGAATCAGATTATATACAAGAATATTGCATTAAAAACAATATTTATTAAAGCGTTTTATTTTTAATTTTTTAAACTACTAATTTATTATATGTAAACTCTCTTTTCTCATTATTATTAATATACAACTTAAATAGTTCCTATAGGCTAGCTGATGGCACTATTGTGAGCCATTTAGACAGCTTTCAAAACAAAATAAAAACTCTATTTTTTAAGTTGTGAGTAATCATTGTATTGTATTGTAAAAACTTTCGTATTTGTAGTTCTATCTAAACTTCTTGAAATTTGCTTGAACTCAGGACTAAAGATTATTAGGGATTTTTCAAATTCAAGTATTTATTATGGATAGATCGAAAAAGCTTTTAAGCGAACGTAGCTTTTTTAACACTGGACAAATTTTTTCTTCAAAAAATTGCGTCGCAAATATATATAACCTCAAAAACACAATCATATTAGTTACATTCACTTTTTTCGTTACTTTTTGTTTCTAACATATAGCTACACTGATAGAAATGGACCCGAATTTAGCATTTTTGTAATTAATGTTGAAGATTACCGCTTTGATGCAATTCGTTATTCAGTAAATACTTACACGCTAAGCTACCACACATAAGTACACAGACACGGAATGTTAATCATTGTGGCTTGATCAAACAAAGACCCGCGAAGGAGTGTTTTATGTTTAAATTTTTTATATTTTGAGCAGCCAAAAGAAATAATTGATAGACTCAAAACAAATATATTTATTTTAAAAATGCTAATATTATTTTTTAACTTTAATTGAACTTGATAATATATTGAAAAATATTTTCAACGAATAGTATTATTTTCACATTCGTTAAACCGTTTATTATTTTATATATACAAATCTATATATATATAAAACAAAGTCGTATTAGTTACATCGTTTATAACTCAAGAACGGCTGGACCGATTTTTTTTATTTTTGTGTATTTGGATTTGTCTTCATCGGGAATAAGTAATAAAACATTGGAAAAAGTGGCGAAAAAAAATTTTATGAAGAAAATTTATTTTCTCATACATTTTATATGGATCGGCTTTTTTGATAACATATCAAGAACGGATTGATTGGTTTCGGTGAATATTTTGTTTTTTCGTCTCGGCTTCGAGAAATTTCTTCGGGCATTGGAAAAGTAAAAAAATCACAAATAATTTAAATGAGTATAAAACGTATCTGTTCTGTGTATAAAACGTAATATGTGATAAATGACAGAAAAAAATATGTCATAAGTGACAGATACGGACAAAAATTATAAATGGTTTTCAACAATTTTTATTCAGTTTTCGACCATTATTGCATTGGAATTCGTTTAAATTTATTCCTTTCAAACAATTGTTTCTGAAATTCATCTGCGAAAAGTGATTTCAAATAGGTAGTTGAATTAAGTTTGATGAAGTGAACATTGTGAAACGTTGTAACTTCAAACATGTTCACTTTGTGAGGTTAAGACATTTGTGATTGTACGCGCATCAATAATTGTTTCATTATGTAACAAATCACTAGGCCAATCATTCGGTGTTTGTAGCATTAATCTAGAAAATAAATATTTCTTTCATGGTCAATTGTGTGTAGCATGTTCACGTGTCGGCAAACCATCCGCTTTGTTCGTTCTCGCACCTGACAGTAATACGAAAAATGTCACATATTTTAAGGTGCTTCAATGAAGGGAATCGACCTGAGTTCAACCCATCCAGAAAACAGTTTAATAGAAATTAGTGCAGCAATGCTAAGCGAATCATTTCGATTCGCTTCAATAAAGCAAATGTCTTGCTGCGACGTGAATTATATTTGTTTCAATGTAATTAAAATGCTTTTTAATTTGATTTTTGTACATTTATTGAATTTAATTCATTTTCAATATGCATTTTATTTTAATAAAAAACTAAATTTAATTCTGCTAATAAGTTAACACAATATTTATTGATTCTCAGGCGGTACGAAGTTCGCCGGGTCAGCTAGTATATATATATATATATATATATATATATATATATATATATATGTGTGTGTGTGTGTGTGTGTGTGTGTGTCTTTTAAAGAGATAGGAAAATACTTTTACGTATCATAAGGCTTGATGTTCTGCCTGGTATGTCTAACTGGAATGTTCCCATACCGAGTAAAAACTTCCTCTGTCTTCGGCCTCTGTATCCCCTACGGATCCGCCGTTAGGCATTACTTGACGTGGGGACGATCTAGCTACTGCTCTTCCGTCATATAATTGAAGTCACTATTTCTTTCCTTCCAACCGTTCTTATTTTGGGTTGCTTCCTCTCTACGCGACGGAGATCCTGGAGGACCTCTGCCCTCTCTCTGTCCAGAAACTGATGGCTTCCCAGGCTGCCTTCGTTGAAAGCATCGCTTTGATTAAGGACAGTGGTCGAATTTCTTGTACGAGAACAGTATCCAAAGTATTGTGTAATGGGTTGAAACGGGGACACTTAAAGAATACGTGCTCCACGTCTTCCCAACACAGACCCCTGAGGTACATCCCAGTTCGTGTTGTAGTTCAGGAGTCTATCGATAAGTGTACAATCAGTAAAGTAGCAGAAAGTGTAAAAGTAGTAAGTAAGTGTACAATCGTTGAAAACTTTCGAAGCCTTTTATTAATCGTATAAAGCCGGTTTTACATTTACAATCTACAATAATTTTTTCATAAGTAACAAAGAAAATGATTTTTTTTCTTTTTATATTTTAGGTTCCCGTAAATTTATTTCGCACTTTCATTTTCAAAGAAAGCAAATATTGTTCATATCAATTAGAAATTTAAAATATTCGCTGTAATTACCTTCAAAAATAGGATGTTTAAAACCAAGTAACTGACCCAGAATTCAAAATATCGAATGTATCGTTTTTTTTATTTTATAAATATGGCCGTGGCTGAAGATTCGTCGTTTTAGATAATTTTCTAACTTAATCTTTTTCGCATAATTCTATAGTTTTTGCTACGCTATTATTTAACAATTAAGTGACTAAATTAACTTTCATTATTTGGCTTCGAAATGCTAGATGCTGTTTAGTTAATTTAAAAATCCGTTTACATGGAAGAAACAATCGTATATTAAAATTAAAAGGCAAGTGTTTAATAAATTAGTGCTATTTCGAGGAATATAAATTGTTATGTTGCAATTTATGTTCCACAAAATTAAACCAATCAAAGCGATATAATCATTCTGTCAACCACTATTTACCGCCTTTGCTGTCACTAGAAACTCTTTAAAATAACAGTTGAGAAGTTAGTTATTAGGCGATATTTAAACAATTCAATGAAATTGCCGATAATTCTTAATAAGCAAGACATTTTTTTGTAAATTTTAAATATGAATTTTAAATCTGAAGTATTCATTATTTCACAGCAACAAAAACTATATATTTCGGTTAACTTAATAATTTTAAAGATATCATAAGCATAGAAATTATTTCTCATTTCACACAATATACATATATATTTTTAATTATTTTTGTCGACGTCGTGTCCGTCCCGAAGTTGTCTTCTTTATGATTTCAGAAACTGGCAAGCAACATGGTCCTTGTTATAGAACTTCATTTATTAACTTTCATTATTTGGTTTCGAAATGCTAGATGCTGTTTAGTTAGTTCATTAGCTAAATGTAATACCAAAGATTCTTGCAAATTATGTAATTCTCGAAGAAACCACCATTGTATGCTATTACCATCACCGTCAATTATAATTTTATTTCGGTTCAAAAGAGTTTCTAATATGTTTAACCATATGACACGGTCTAAAAATATGACATTTTTGCCATTTGAAAGGTGTTTAAAAGAAGTTTTTAAATTGTTTGCGTCCTCCAACTTCCAACCTAATTCTTTCGCCGCTGCTAAATTAGAACTACATCCGTCAAATGTTAGAGATACAACTTCGGCACCAACTTAATTACATTTTTCTAAACATATATTAATTAAATTAGCTTCTCTCTCCCTCGATAAACCGTTTATCAAAAAATATCCCCATGACAATTTTCAACTATCATTAATAGGTACTAACATTAAAACAAACGCCTGTTTAGCTATCTCATTGGTAGCTTCCCCATACGTCACGAAACATTTAAAACTTTTACCGTTAAATAATTTTTGGTGTTTTAAACCTATTTCATCTACAAATGAGAAAGCAAAATATTTTAAATTTACTGTTTTGACATTTTTTTTTGAAGTGCAGAGAATGCTTTGCTAGTAAATCCTGGATTAGCATCAATACTTTGGTACCATTTAGTTAAAGTGGATGGATGTTGTAAACAATTATCAAAAACTGACCTTGCAAATATTATTTATAAATCTATACTTTTTGTAAAATTTTAATTAATTCTTTTAAAGATACGTATTTTGTCACATTTTTTTATTGACCTTTCGCATTTTTTTATAATTTTGCTAATCTGTTTGCGCTTATTTGTGTTGTTCTTTTCAACTTTTTTTTAAGATTCTTGCCTAGATATACATAATATAGACTCTAAATCTAATAATGGCAAGTTGGTAATTGGGGTGGCTCTTCTATAATAGTGTGACTAAATGAGTGGCGGTAGCAGATATTGAAATGGTTTGTGGAGTATCCATGTGTGATTAAATTAATAAGCAGTTACGTATCCTGAAATGGTACGTCCTGAAAACTGTCCATACTTTTCAAAATCTCTGAAGGTCAAAGTAACTGTTTAAAAAATTACTGATAGTAGTCATAGTGTAGGAAAATGTTACTCACTGTGAATAACCATAGGACTGGTGTCTTTTAATTTTGCGATATTCTTTTGGTGTTTTTAAAAAATCGTCTTGAAGGCCGCCAATTATTATTTGTTTTGTGTAAAATTATATTTTTTAATTTTTTATTTGTTTCGTGATTTTGAGCAATTCCGTAAATAATTATCGAAAAAATAATATTTTAAACATAAACAAATACATACACATAAAACAATTTATGAAATACGCAAAAAGTTAATAATCATTCTCTGAAGCATATATTGCATCAATACGTGCTTTATCTTTAAATTTAGTTACGGCGTACGATGTCTGTTTATCATTGATTTAAAATTGATTTAAACTTAAACAAAATACTTTTCTTACATGTGAAATGTAATCCCATTTGATACACTTAAATAATTTTTTATAATATAATACTTTTTAACGCCTTCATCGATTTTGAAAGAAAATCCATACTGCGTTGTTTCTCGTTGGGCGTCTAGCAACAGACTGTTCTGGGATGACTATTGTGTGAGAATATTACAGCTCTATATATCTGTTACTCGTAGCATCGTGCTAAAAATGAAAAACCAAAATACAGTAGCGTTCAGCAGTAATGAAATCGCTACAATGACTCGAGCATCAAACTCTCAACCCGTTGGGTAATTAAATATTCCCGCCGGATGCATTTTGATGGCCGATCATTTACACTGCTTCTCGGATTCAATATGACTCTTTTGTGCACAGAACTAAAAATAGCTCTGGGTTTTGGGCATATTTATGTGCTCGTGTAACAAATTCTATCAAAAATTATCGTTTAATTGCAATCAAATTATCTCGCACTATAACCTTTAATCAATATACGATGTTCATTTTAATTGCAGATGTTTTAATGTTAATTGATCTATGATAAAACAACAGTGTAAAATACAAGCAGCGTATTAATCCACGCGAACGCTTAATGTAAATGATTTATAAATGTTAATAAATTTACAATTCCAATACAATTCTGTATTTTTATATTTCTTATCTTAAATTTTTGCGTACTTGTATAATACGTACACTTGTTTAATTAACGCTGCTAAACAGTATGCTTATATGCAACTTCATAAATATATTTGTAATGACACTTAATAAATCTATATTCTAATACTAATTGCAAAATATGATTAATGCTAATATCTCTGATTTAACATGATGTGAGCAAATAAAAATTTATAAAACATTATGTTTTTTTGTTATTTTTCAAACGATAGAAGCTTTTTTCTGAAATGTTGTTTATGAAAGAAAATCAAAATATTACAGTTAGATAATACAGTTAGCTACAGTATTTACCAAAAATATTTCCTGAAAAAAGTCGTATAAATTTCTATATATGTGTGTCTATGCATGTATGTATGTTTATATATATATATATATATATATATATATTCAAATTATTATGTAGTATTATATTTTTTTTCTATTAGAACATTAACATCTATGCGTGCAGTGTTTACCGCGCAGAAAATATATCATTACGTTTTACTTCTTATAATAGTCTTTATAATGAAGACAGGAAAACATTAATTGCATGAAATTTTCAGAAATCATTTTTAACAACTCATTTTCAGATATTTTCACCAGAATTACCGATTTTTTCAATAGTTATGGGCCATAAACATATTACGTATTTGCCTAATTATTCATTATAATTAGCAATTTCATTACTAAAATTGGAAACAAAATGTAAAAACCAGGGATGTGTAAGCTGCTTCTTGATATCGTTTGCGATAATTAGGTTTTAGGACTCTTTCTTTCACTTCTCACATAATTTGTTAAATAAACGATAATACTATTTTTATCTCCATAAGGATTGCCTCATTGGGTTGTTATTGATGCGCTATCTTTCTCTTTAAACGTTATAATTTTATCTGAAAATAAATGTGAAATGTGTATTGATATTTACTGAGCCAATTGAATATTATACAATAATTAATAATACGCCAAATTAAACGTAATTGAAGAAAAGCGTAGTTTTGAAATTATCATTTGAACGTAACAGCAGATTTATTATATATGTGGCACAAGACTTGAATTTAGATAAAAGTGTATTTAGATTTGATAATTAACCTAGCCTTTGCCAGTAATAATTTACTGATGCCTATTGGATTTCCACTAACTTATATGTGCTTTTGACCAATAAATTTTGAATTTGTCTCTCTGTACTAATCGATCTATTCCTTCATAAATTTTATTTAATTCTGCATTAATTATGCAATCATTGTGTATTTCTAGGATACGTACATGAGGATGTTGATAGTGAAGCCAGAAATGAGATATACAATTGCCATTATTTGCAACATTGATATTAAGCAATATTATGTCATGATATCAAAACCTCCTTTACTCTGACTACATTATTTTTTCCTCTAAACATCACTCATTTTAACTGGATAATAAATTTAAAAACAATATATAAATAAGTAAAATTTAATTCTACTTAACAGTTTACCAACTCATATTTTCTCCAATTATTTATATAAAATGTTGTTAGTTTTAACCACTTTCGACAAATTAACGATAACACAAGTATTAAATATCTCTCCGAAATTAAAATACGTGAAATTGAAATGACTTAAAATAATTAAATATCTAGTTTTATGTTGCAAAATTAGGTCAGAACACTGGCTATCACTGGTGTAACCTATGTATTTTTTCATGTCGTGACGTACCGTGAAAAATTTTACTTATTGAAAATATTTATTTTAATTGACTTGTAATATTAAAATATATAACCAAGAATGCTTCCTCAGAACGTATGTACAACACGACAGTTTTATCTTTGCTTGTTATAAACCTTAAAATACCAAATAACCAGACAGAATTAAATATATCGTAAACATTTAGCAGAATTAAATTTTTGAATTTATTAAGTACTTTGCGTGAGCGAATCAAGTCGCTCAGCAAAAATTATCATATGACGTAACAGACTTAATTTCTTATTGCGTGTTTAAGTAAATATTGAATTCACAAAAAAAGAGACGTTTACGTTAAATTAATAATAAGCATCGAAGCAAAATTTTTGTTTTATTTCAATTTAAAACTTTCTTTACATATTTCCAAAATAATTCATTACTTTTTTAATTATACTGAGAGAAAAGTTAAGGGAAAGACCCTTATTATTTATTATCTCCCGAAAAAGAAAGACTTGTCAATAGCCATCCCATCTGAGACTGCTACCGACATTTAATATTACCTGTGTTGTTTTAATCTAACCCTAATACATAGTTTTTTTTAAATTATCTAGAGTTATTCTTAATTTTGTTGGAAAATAAATTTAAAGATGTAGTTTTAATTTTTTTTTTTAAAGCGACTTGTCCTTTTTGTTTCATGCGATTTTTGTTTAGTTAAACATTTAAATGTAACTGAATTGAGCATATGTTTAATTATTCAAATCCGTTTAGATTAATGATATTAATTAATAAATGTAAATACAGTTTATATGCATTTTGTAAAATATTTAACATTTTTTCAAGCCTAGTACATTTTATTAAATGCTTATTTACCTTTTCGGATAATAATAAAAATTAATTTTTGTCTATACTTTAATAGGAAATAAATAATTTCAAAAACTTCGAGTGCTTCAATCTTTGCTGAGTTAGAAAGATAATAATGATATCTAATAACTAGAAATTATTTTTAAAATTTGCCCATATAGGTTTATATTATTTGTAGTACGATTATCAAAAATTAAATCGATTTGGTTTTAACTTAGCATACTTCACATCACAGATAATTTTAAATCTATCGACCGAGGTACCATAATTTTGACCTCCGCGCTATTCAGTACTAATGTCAAATTATTTTTCTTCCATATAGATGTTTAAAGAACAGTTAGGACTTTTGTTTATTTGTCACATTCTATTCATACATGGTAATAGAACCACAAGTACTTAAGTAAATTGCTGGCTTACTTATTAAAGAAAAAGATGAACTTAATTTATAACAAAAATAAGAATATAATTTTTTTTTCATTTTACGCTCATTACATTCATTGTAAGTACTTATCCTACAATGTGAACTAACATGAAGCAAATTCCATAATTATGAATAATTTTCATCTTAATATCTCGTTTTATCAATTATTTATTTTGTCTTTCTCCATAGTTACTAATATATAAACATTAACAATCCAAACAATATAGTCAAAATAAAATACTGAATCATTTTTGCTTCATTTTTTAACATTTGGCTTTAGCAAACCCCGCCCCGGGGCGTGTGTTCAAACACTTATTAATTTATACAGGGATGGAGCTTATTGACAAAATGTGGTTTGGAATATATAATGATGAGCTTTATAGATGGGTTCAAGGACGGGCAATGACGTTTATGAGTTAAAATAGACTTGTCACTTGCGGCGGATGGAAACTTATATTTTGAAAAAGCTTGTAAGAGAAACAGTATTCTCATACTTAGACGACTTTTTGATCTTTGTATTGACATAGACTCAGATGGTATTTAAAGTTTCTTAAGTCACATTAGAAGTTACAGTAAGGTATATTTTTTTTATTTCATTTGCCGTATTCGCTAACTTCAAATAATAATTATAAAATTTTAATTCAGGTTAGTACTGCCAGTTGAACAATGCACGTTTTTTACATATTTTTTTCATTATTGTATAACACAGGTTTCAAACCTTCACACCTTATCTACCAAACGTGTATTTTCATGTACATTTGGACACCTTTTCTGCACTTGCTACAAGAAGTTAATGTAGGGTTGGGGGGTTATATGTGTAAAAACGCTTCATTTTTTGTTCCTATATTTTTGTTATAATAAAATGGCCAAAGATAATTTATCACGTGTCTAAATGTTTTAATATACGCAAAACTTTAATTTTATGCAACACTTGAAAATGTTATTTTTATGTGTTTGTATTAAAAAACCTTTAAAAAAATTACAAACGTTATTAAAATACTGTCGATTTTCATATTTTTCTAAAATTATTTTTGACTATAGTGATTTTAATAATGTATTAAATTCCATGAAATATTGTACATATACAAAAAACGTTACAATAATGCAAAAAATTGTATCGTAATCTTGAGATTACGTATATGTTCAAAAGAATGCGGAGTTCTAAATATATTACGAAACGTCAGTTAGGTTGAAAACCGGTCCCGAGATTTCAATATAACGAAGCAAACTAATGACTGGTAAAGATTGCCTCTGTAACAATAAGGTAATCATACTTATTCAAATGTAAAAATGTTCAATGCAATGAATAAAGGTATAAGCAAGCGTTTTCAAATGGGTTGTTAAAAAATAATACGAAACAAACTTTTTGAGAATGCAAAAGATTATTCTTGTATAGAACATAACGGAGAAGTGGATTTTCGACTTATAACAGCACTCGAGTGTTAATAACAAATCTTATACCAGTAAAGTTATAAGAGATTGCTGAAACCATACGATTTGGCATACCGCTTTTGCTACTTATCTCTATAACAATAAGTAAAATATAGGTAGACAGTCGGTGTCATTAGGAAGGTTATAAGCGGCGCGTATATAATTTTGCCCGGGCTTATTTCGAACATTTAAATGAGATTAATTAAACTTGAATATTCACATCGGTTGAACCTGATACGCCCATTGGCATAAAATGTCTACTGCTGCTGCTGCGCATTGTGGTAAAGAACGCCGCGGGTCCTTAACGTTACATATTACCTTCTCTTCGTTTATACTATTTGCGTAAGGATGAAAATATTTTCACACTCAAAATGTTTTAAACGCACTCTACACTACTCGCAAAGTTACCTCGACGAAGTGCTCGTCGAAGTTGATCGCAGTCTAAAATACGTGACTACACACTCGTGCAACCTAGCGAGGAGCTCAGTCGCCGTGAGTCTCCCGTAAGCTAACCTCGCGAAATCCTTTGGCTCGGCCGCAAAAAAACCGACAGCGATCGGAAATACCTCTCTACAATATTCTCTTCGCCTAACTTCGATTAACTTCGCGGGTAGTGTAGTGTCCTTATTTGAAATATCACGGTCATCTTTGTGTGAAAGATTATTGATACATCGTAAAATATACTTTATAAAGGTTTAATAAGAGAAATAGTTTAGTTAAGGAATATTAAAATTTCAAAATCTTGTACGACTTTTCCTAAAAGTCGATATTACTTAATATAAACGCTAATATTCTGCTCTCTTTTGTTAAGAAATAAGTCATCTAAAAAGGTTCATTAAAATCCACATCTGAAAGTTGATAATTTTAATAATAAATTTAATTAAAGATATGCGTATATTCACTATGAAATTGAAAAAAATTAAAAACAGTAAAATGTTGAAAAGAATGAAAAAATACAAAATTTCCCCTAATTTCAAAACTTATTTTCTTTCGTTTAAATAGTCCATGATTATTTCTAACTCTCCAATTAGGCACCGCAATATTACCAAAACCGAGGTCACTTTAGCGTACGGATTCATTGCGCGATTCAGGTGAATATTTTTAATTAAACAGTAAATAATTTAGAGTATTAATGATAAATATGCACATAGGTTTTGTTGTATTAGTTAATAAATTTGGTATAGAAATATAGTCATAATCCAATCAATTTTTTCATCTTCTGTGACTCTGATGTGTGGTTGGTTTATTATATTTTAACAGAGAATTGCTTACAGATCTTAATTCTTATTTTTTGTCTCTATATTTTAAAATATTATATTAAATACATACTAAATCCCGATAAAGTTTGTTAATGTTTTTATATCTATTTTGTAAAAGTGAACTTACCCTTGTTATTATAAGACCAGTATTTTAATTTTTTTATAAATATAACTGTTTTTATTTTATTTCTCTCTTGCTTGAAATAACAATATTATATTTTGAAGACTTGCTGGATTTTCTAGTTTCTTAAAAGATCATATAATAGACGAAATTTATAAATTGTTCTAATCGTAGAGACTGTATTTGTTGTGTTGTATTCAAATATTTTATGCGTTTCTTTGTTCAGTTTGATGAATGAGTTCCGTTTATTTTATTTTCTTTATTTTCGTTTCAGCCTTAAAATAGTTTAAAAGAATATATATATATATATATATATATATATATATATATATGTAAAGAATATACCTATGTACTAGCTAGACCAAAGAAAGTGATTTAAAATATTTATTAATTGTTTGTCAAAATTACGATAATGAATTTAAGTTTTATTAAATGAGGATTCTGAAATCTTGTTTAACTCCGAATTGCCGCGAAGTGACTGTTTGTTTACTTTTGAAGTTCAATTTAATAATCAAAACAAATTTTTAACATGATTACGTTTAACTCCGTAGACTAGCATGTTAAAAAGATACAAAATAAAAAATATAGTCATAGAAATTTTCTGCTAATAACCCAAAGTCATATCCTTTAAATTGTTTTAAAAAAAATTTATTGAATGTTTTAATTTTTTCTTTTCCAGTACATAATGATAAACGTTACACAACACAACAGTTCACCACAAGTTATTGAGATATTACTGTGCAATTAGTACACATCCGAGAATTGAACTGCTGTTCGATAGGTATTGAAGGAACAACCTTTACTTAAGCTTTGCCCGGGATTATTAAAAAAAACAATTTTAATAGAAACATATTTCATTTTTCAAGATAAAATTTTACTAATATTATAAATAAAAAAGATTTATCTTTACCTGCTTGTCAATAATTCTGCTACAAAGCAAAGAATCACTCCAAATTTGGCGTGCGTCTATTATTCGCATCGATGGGTAACATGTTCATAGCACGATCACGGCTAAGTGGTTAAACAAATGTTTATAAGACTCAACACAAACTTAGCTTTTAACTAAGTTTTAAGATAATGTTAAACCTAAAAACAACGTAATTCTTGTAGCATAAAACTCGGTGTTGCTTACTCAGTAATTAAAATCAGCTACTTTAACAGAATCAGTTACTTTAACAAAGACTTTTGTCATATTAGGGACAAATCGTAAAGGCTGGTATATAATATATTGTGTTCTTTCATTTTTACTGACGTGTATATGTACCTACGTATAGCCTTTGTCGTTGAAGAGTAATTTCAAACAACGATACTCCTAATTTATTTTATTTCGCAATGTAAGTCCAATATCGTCCTCATTACTCGGGTGAGTAAACGGGTACACGTCCGTCATTGTTACAGCTCCTTATCGGCTTCCCGTTTCCAGGACGCTGCCCTTAATCTCTTGTATCGGCAATAACTCAGTGACCTGAATATTTCTCCAATTAAACATACCGGATGTGAAAACGTAGAGTTTATTGAAAAATCGTATGATCGAAGCGTATTTTTTATTTATTTTCCTTGTCTTTATTGAAAAAATAATTTTCATGAAAAACCAATTGTGAAAAATTTCTGTGCAAAATTTTGGATTGCGTTTGTAAATAAATCTCTTCAAACGATTTTTTCTGTGCGAAAAGTGATTTCAAGTAGTTGAGTAAAGTTTGATGAAGTGCAAATTGTAACACCTTGTGACTTTGAAAATGTTCACTTTGCGAGGTTATGACATATGCATCGATAATTGCTTCATTATGTAACAAATCACAAGGCTAGTAATTCAGTGTTTGTGCCCTGAATCTAGAAAATGTATGTTTCTCTTATGGTCAGTTGTATGTTGCATGTTCACGTGTCGGCAAATCATCCGCTTTGTCAGTTCTTCCTCCTGATAACAAAATGAAAAATATCGTATATCACAAGTTGCTTCAATGAAGGAAGTCGACCCGAGTGCAACCCATCCAGAAAACAGTTTAACAGAAAGTACAATAATGCTATGCAAATCATTTCGATTTTTGCATATTTATTGAACTTAATTCATTTTGAGTATTCATTTTATCTTAATAAAAAACTGAATATAGTTACTCTGCTATTCGGGACGGAGACAAATCCAATAACTCATGAAAATCGGTCCAGCCGGCTAACAGGACTTTGTTTTATATTTATTGATATGTACGTGTATAGGTGAGTATGTATTTATATGTGTGTAAACATATATATATATAAATATATATATATATTTATATATATATATATATATATATATATATATATATATGTATATATATATATATATATATATATATATATATGTGTGTGTATATATATATATATATATATTAAATAAAAATGCAGTTATACATGCAGTTATATCGTTCGTCAAGTAAACAGTAATTCTGCTCCCTTGCTAGGTAGCTTCCGTAAGATTGATTTATTTGTATTATTTCATCAGTAATTACTTCACTATTACATATATTTGATGAAAATTTTCCTTTTGGTTAACTATATGGTTCTACGTCTTTTATGGTTCTACGTCTTATATGGTTCTACATCCCAAAATTGCATCCATCCATACCGTTTTCGCTTTTCTATTTTTATTAATTACACACTCTATATTAAAAGAGGACGTCTTACGATCTAATAAACATCTTACCTTTTTCTCACATTTAGACATTTACAGTGAAGTTAGAAAAGACTATTGGGCACCCTAAATGGGCACAATAAAAAATAAACATAATTTTGTTTAATTTATGCGTTCATTTATATTTAAACAAAAATCATTTACAATCTCTCTTACAAATATTTCTTGCCCACTAATCGAAAAGATTATTATAATACCCATGATTTCAATTAAGAATTAGAAATTAACTTATTTTCTTTTTCTTTTATCTATCAACTGCTGTTTCATTTTCAATTAAATAGGTAACATTTTAAGATCATAATAACTTATTGTGCTTAATTAATAGGTTAATTTAAGATAAATCTGGATTAAAACAACTTAACCAACGCAACTTACTAATTTTACTTTAACAACTTTCATTTTATGTTACAACTATAATTACGGTTTTAATATTTTTTGGTTATCTTCTAATGAACATATATTGATAAAAGTCCGATAGTCCTTAATAAAATGCAAAATTTTATTTCATTTTTAATCAAATAAGTTTGCTGTTTCTTGCAGTATATGTCTTTCATGAAACACTTTCACTGAAATATACCATTTTTACGTTTCCGTTAACAGAATTTGGCACTAGTTTGTGAAATATGCAGGTGTCTTCTGACTTATTATCATACGTAGAGTAACATATGTAGAAAATTACACTGTATATATTGCACTTGTCTACGTTTAAATTTAAAAAAGGCAATTAACATGCAATTAAAGAGTGGTTATAAATACTTAACATTATACCTAAACTTGAAACAGGTATGATTAAAATGGATCAGTCAATAATAAAAAAACTACATGATAAGTATAAACTTTAAATTTCATATATAAAATATCATAAGAAATACGATATACTTTCAGTTCACTTATAAAATACTAATTTCAAAAGTTATTGAGCGAACAAGAGCCGACGCGACAACCACCGATAACGTATTTTCTAATACAGACATTTAACAAATCTGTGTGATGAATAATTTTTTCAGTCATCATAAATAGTCACGGCTAAGATCAATAAATTAATAATAAATTCACTGCAATTCATAATGTGGCGGGAATGAAATTCCCGATGCGCGAGTTCTACTCGCACTTGGCAGTGTTTCTTTCTATATAAGTTTCCGAAGTGTAAGAAATCGAACCTCCTTTCAACTTATAATACAAAATATTTCACCAAGCAACCTTATAATACAACATATTTCACCAGTTTAAGTCTCGAGAATAATAACATATTTAATATAATACAACATGTTTCACCAGTTTAAGTCTCGAGAATAATAAAATATTTAATATAATACAACATATTTCACCAGTTTAAGTCTCAAGAATAATAACATATTTAATATAATACAACATATTTCACCAGTTTAAGTCTCGAGAATAATAAAATATTTAATATAATACAACATATTTCACCAGTTTAAGTCTCGAGAATAATAACGTATTTAATATAATACAACATATTTCACCAGTTTAAGTCGCGTACACATGTGTGGATAATCGCGAATATAAATATATCGGTAGATGCTTTAGTATCGCAGCGCGGAAATCTTTAAAAGGAGTATGAATGACTCCTATTGTATTTCCCAAAAATATGTTACCTACATTAAAGCAGCTTGTTATTTTAATGAAGAACCGAAAAAATAAATTTATTGGAACATATTTTTAAACATGCAATTTATATTTATGAAAAAGAATTGGTTACTTCATTTATGCTCTCTTTGATTCTTATAAGATATACTAATTAAGTTAGAAGATAGACCAGTTCAAAATATGTGGATTAATAAAATGCATTACTCCACCAAATTTCAAATTTCTACATCGTATAATTTCTGAGAAAATCAACTGTGACAGACAGACTGGTAGGAATACACGCGAGTGAGTCTTTGAGAGTTTCGCTTTTCTATTTGACGTATGGAACCATACAAAATTACCATTACGCTAAGTTATTACTACAGGTTATTTGTTTCTTGTAGTTGCCAGAGAGGCTTACAGTGACGTCTTATATAAATCTATTTAAATTTAAAAGCTTGTTTTAATTAGGATTTCGAAACGAAACGTAAAGAACTAGATTTAAATTGAAGTATATTTTGTAAACATGTCATAATGGGCTGTACTTACAAAGCTTTGTCATCACGCTCTTTTTTCAGATTTATAGGCCATGTCTTTGATGACACCCTCCTAACATCTGTTAATACTCGTAAAAAAAATTACCAGTTGCTCAATGCATATTCGTATAGACTAATTTGCGATAAAACAAAGCGGGAAAATAAGAGAAGACGAGAACTGAAAAGAGAGATATTAAAATGAATTGACCCGTATTTACACAACATGGGAATTATAGCACGTTAATTTGTCGATATTTCTCCGTTTTCGATATCAAACTTAAAAAAATAGGTTAAGTACGAGTCCTACTTCGCGCTTTAAGTGTGAGTTCTATAGCATAGTATGGAAATACAGATATTTCGTCATACTGTATGTTAATTTCTAGTCCTTTGACTTTCAATTTTATTACATAGATATATTTTTTGTATTATGCACTGTTCACGACCAAATTTGTTTACATAAATGACGTGTATACAATTACACTCGATGCAAGTGCAATATTAAGTCTACAAAGTTCATATAATTTGAGCCGTGTTGCATTAGCATAAAATAATTTCACAAGTAATGAAAATATTGAAAAAAAAGCAATGTAGTTATTTATTTTACATCGTTTTACTTTAAACTTTACTAGCGTGGATTATTTTTTTTTTTTACAATTGATTCTTTTATTGATATTTTATATAGAAATTATTTATTTCACGTGGTAAACATGTACAAAAAATGCAAATAAAAGGTCATGACGTTTAGAAAAAATACTAGTATTTCTGAAGAAATTTGAGTAGAAAGCAGTGTAGAACTATATTTATAGAACTATATTTATGTAACGTGTTTGAGCTAGTCTCCGGAAAAAGTTTCGACGAGGTACTAAGCATCATAGTAAATAACAAGTTATAAATGAAAAATTTCAACAAAAATAGACCTACAAACTAATATATTTATACACGTCGAAGATTTAGTAATATAAATATAAACAGTTTGATTATGCTACCCATAATAATCAAAATATACTTTTGGAAAGAGAGAAAAAAAACAAAATTAAATGTTTCGTTTCATGAATTTATAGAAAAAAAACAAGAATATTTTACCAGGGTTAAAACAATTGACATATTTTCTACCCGACAAAATTATAAAAATCTAACAACTACAAATTGTGGAACAATGAGAAATGTTCTGAAAAACGTAAAGAATAAAGAACCTTTGCATGTGATTTATGATTTATTATGCTGATGTTGATTGAAGATTGTTGGTTGATTGTAGCTTTTAATTTTTTTTTTCTTTATCATAACAATTTTTTTTTTCTTCGTAATACTGTTGGTAAGAAAGAAATAAAAAAAGATCATTTCTCTTTATACCTGTTCACTTTTATTTATCCCAATTATCGGATTCACCTCAGTCTACCCTATTCAAGGTTTGGGGTATTATTTCAATTTTACTTTCATGTGTAAAAGGTAAAATTCTTTTCAAGTCATACATTATTTAAATAAATACAACTTGATTATTTCAGGAGCGGAGTAATTTGAAGCGAAGGTTGTTAAAAGTTATTTTAATTTAAATTATTTTCGTGAAAATTTATATTGAAATTTTCCATCTCTTAAATAAAAGTGTCTCGGTTTCGCTTAAAGTAAGTTGTTAAAATCAAGTCTACTCTTATAGAAATGCTGTGTCAACAGATGTCTTGGCAAGGTGGTCCAAGTCACAGAACAAAATAACCTTTATTACGTATTAACTTTAACTCGCGGTTTTGTTGGAACAAACTCCCAAAATGAATTCCATCTCATGTATGTCGCTTGTAAATACTCCGTGTGTAACGAACAAACATTTTGAATAATACTTGTTAGTTAATGTTTATTTATGTAGATTATTGCTTTAATTTTAACTTTTTATTACGTTTTAAGACAATTTTTAATTTTATGACAAAGAATTCGTTTATCTTTTACATAATCTATCAATTTAGGTAATTATCACGTAATTTATTCTAAGTTATAATTATAGCAATTAAACTTAAATTGACAAAAGATTATTAAAAACAATGGAAAAAAAGTAAGCAAAGGAGAAGTAATAAATGTTTTTAGAGATAAAAGATTTCAAGGAAGGAATTTATATTTTCAGAAGTTAATATTGAACTTATTTTTCTTAATTACATTAATATGCCATTTTTGCTTCCTTTAAACCAAAACGATTTTTTTTTATTTCCCTCTGTCTGTCCGATTATTTGAGTATCTCGTAAATACTACTGGACCGATTTCGACAGGACTTTTAATAGTGTACTGGTATGGTGTCTTCATGTGAGGTCTTTATATTCTTTATAATTTTTTAAAGTGAATGATGGATTATTATTTCAATTACGAAAACTGAAACGGAGAACAAAATGCAACTATCCTAATCCAGCTTATATATATATATATATATATATATATATATATATATATATATATATATATTTATTTATATATATATATATATATATATATATATATATATAAATATATATATATATTTATATATATATATATATATATATATGTGTGTATATTACTTGTCCCAATCCAACTTCGAAACCGTGCAGAAGACAACAAAGAGCCTTAAGTGGTGACTTCAAGATTTCATCAATATTGCCTTAGACATCTAGACTTATTTTACTTATTGTTATTTACGACCTATTTACAAAATATTTATTTATAAAAATTTATTATTTTTTTAATAATTGAAACCCCATATTACAGTAATCTGTAACATTATTAGTAAAGCTTTAACCTCAATAATGGCAAGATTAATACCTTTTAGTTCTCATGTGACACAATAAAAACTGCGGTCGGCAAAGTACCTGTGTAAATATATGTCTATTTATGTTTATTTTGATATATTTAACATAGTAATGATAGATATTATCTTAATTAGATATATTAATCCGAATCTGAATTGGCATCTTGCGGTTGAACATTATCAACGCTTGGTCGTGATACAAAAAACCTTCCACTTAGGCTATCATGGCAATAATCACGGCAAATATGTCTGGTCGACCACTGCTACGATACTCTGGCAATATTTTTAATTTGTTCATTTCTCGAGTTACATACTTCTCAATTTACTATGTTGAAAAAAACACGGCACCAATATTTTAGTTTGAAATATCAGCGCGGATATGAAATAAACGGAAATATATTTGAATAACCTCGTTAAACTGGAGAATAAAATGAAAAGTTGTTATTTTATATTTGTATTTGAATTGTTTACAGACATTATCTTTATATATAGATTTATGCTGCACGATGTTTACAAAAATATTGCCTATAATATACGTGTTCAAAAAACATGAATTAAAAAAATTTTGTTAATTTTTTGGTCTTCATAGTTGATCCATTAGGTTTAAGGAATAATTTATTTATTAAGTATTCAACGTTGAATTTTTATAGTTTCATCCATTATATCAGAATAGTTTTACTTTTATAATTCCTAAGACAACTATCTGTTTCGTGGCTCGTTCTGCTTTCAGAATTTTCTCGACCGAAGACGTCCACTGCTAAACACACACCTTCCCTATAGATTTCCGTAAAGGTCGAATTTATTATTGCATCCATTGGTTTCCCGCGATCTTTATTAGGTCATCTCTCCACCTAGCGGGGGTCTTGTTCAGCTCTGCATCTTTTGGTACGTGATCACCATCTAAGGACCTTTCTTTTCCAGCTATCGTCAGTTCTTCGTACCATACGACCTGTCCATTGCCACTATCGCCTTCCAATCCCACGAGCTATATAGGTGACTTTAGTTATCCTAAAATAACTTCATTACGAAACATATCTTGTAGAGAAACACCAATATTAGTTCTTTAATTCGAACTAGTAAACTTGGGTCTGAAAGTTAATAGAATAATATATTTAAAATATCATGACTACAGGGCAAAAGTCCAAAAATTATGAATCTATGAAATTCTAACGTATAACTTTATAAGAGATCTAATTGAAAACATTAATGGTCTACAGCATATTAAGAACTTTAATATTGACGCTATCGAATAATAGTTTCCCATGGTCTTCTTATTCCACTCATTAAACGGAAAAGCTCATATTCTTGTGTAATGTGCGAAGATAAAAGAAGGTTTTCTCCAAATATTTCAAAGAAAAAAATATATACATCCTATTTTATTACGATTCCTGTTAAGTCTAATCAAAAATTGTTTTTATTGACTAGAAAAAACTATTTTGTAAGCAATAATTACTTCTATGTGAACCAAGTCATACGGTAAATACATGAATCAACCAAAATAGAAAATCTTTTAAAATACGGATTGTCGAAATTAATAACAAGTAAAAAGGAATATTTTTATGATCTGTAGATCAATATCATAAAATGGCAATTATATTTTTTTCACAGACTTATACAAATTTATCAAAAAATCAATGATAAAACTTAATGGAAACTTAAGTAAATCTTTTTCCAATGCAGGTCAGGCTAAGAATAAAGACGGAAAATTCCTTAAAGTTCAATACCGAGTAGAGCCTCAATGAAACTTTTGAAGACATCTTAATAAATATATTACTCACCTGCTAATTAATAACGTAACGGCAAATCGTAATGGTACTTGTTATCCATGTATATAATTATTCTTATCTCCAGACCTTGACTTTTTCCAATATTGATTTAAAAAATTAATTTATTTTCTTATGTGTAAAATGCAAATGTATTTAAAAATATTAGTCTAAAATATTTTGTAAATAAAATGTATCTATTTATATCTTTGAAATATTTTTTATTGTCTTATATTTTTTATTTATACTCCTTGGTCGAGTAGAAAAAATCTGTTTATTAGACTTTAGGATGTACTAACTCAAATCATTTATCCCAAATTTTCAAATCCGAGCGCGGTTCACACGAAATAGTTTAAAAATATTCTCTCTTCTATAAAATTATCGCACTATTACTACTGCACCCGCATTAATATTGAAAGACTTATTTCGCTTTCATTTTTCCATGTTCAAGCTGGATTGACACAAAAGACAGATTACTATAGTTCACGTGAGCTAAGTCTCGGGCAGAATTTTAAATTTCAGATTTATTCTAACTCTATTTTCAACTCTTTTTCAGCTAACGTGATGATCTCAAGAATTGTGCTATGATTCTTTTAAAATATTAGACCATGATGATATCGCTATTTCCTGTACAATCTTAATTGTCTATGGTAGGGTGTTTGAAAGCCGCCACTCAGTCATCGAACTTCCTCACCTACTTTTTCTGGCCGAGACAGCTAAAGTTACGTGTTCCGGATTCTTCATCAAGAAATATCTCAAGAATCACCCACCTGTTTCCACCAACTCAACATTAATCCCTTAAGCCCTTACCACATTTTTGACATTTACGTTTTGATGCGGTTGATTAATAACGAAAAATAATATCAAAAATATTCATTATCGAAATGTCTTATATTTTAACTTACTCAAATTAATGTTTTTTTCGTTCGAATCTATAAACTGATTTTGTACATAAAAAATAGAAATGGTCGAACCGAAGGATTTCTCGCTGAAATATATAGGGGATATTATGTGGAATGTAATATTTCAAAAACTGACCATTTCTTGTTATAGATACAGGTAAAAAAATTACGCTTAATAACGCAACATTTCAGTTTATGTCACTCATAATGAAATAAAGATAATTTATCTAATGACCAGATAACTCTCAAGACTGTGGAGCACTGACCTTTTCAACTGAGCCTGAGAAATGATAAACTCCCCAAGCACGTAAATTTTTACTTCACAAAATTTATGATTAATCGACACAGCCTTCTGGGCATATGTAATATTGTATGGTCATACGGTTCAAAGAAGTACAAAAAGTAATTGGATTTATTCGTCGACACCCGTTTGCTCATAAATCAAACCGATAAATCCTGTATTTTCTTTGACTGTAATAATCTTATACAGATAATACAAAATTTCGTGTCATTCATTTTTATCTTTACATATAATCAATCTGTATAAATTATGTGTCTGCAAAATGAAAATATTTGCAAAAAAGACTTGGGAGGATGAAGGGTAATTTGTAGAATATATTAAAGTAAATTTTGGAATATTTGTATCTGTTATTTGTATCTGAACTTCTATGGCCTACATCGATTTTCTCAGGCTATTTTATGAAAATGAAATGAGTTTTAAGACTAAATTGAGTAATCATTTTTAAAATATAAAGTTATTCTCTAAAACAAACAGAACTTATGGTCTCAAATTTCTTTTTCTTCCTTTGAAATTTTGTTTTTTACGATCTCCTTCACAAGCTTTTTAATTTTAAATTTTTCAACACAGCTAAAAAAATAAGAGTGAAATGAAATAAGTATCATACCCTTGGGTATTCCTTCATAAACCTCAAATAATTTTATTTTCTATGAAATTTATGTCTCACGCCTATATTTCTATGGCTTAGTGGCATAAAAACGGAGTGAAATAAATTTACACTAACTATATTTTCTCTTTACGCTATAAGTATATTACAATTTCTCTCCTAATGTCAACATAGATTTGAAACTAGAAATAAAACTTAACTACTCACCTTAAGCTTTTTGTGGTTTAGGTTCCTTCAGTGCTTACGATGGCGTTTTATGATAAAACTGTCCAAAAAACTATTATAAAAACTGACTCAGAGCCAGACAAAGATTCTTCTAAACATATGAAATTGTGTAAAAGTAAATATTTTACAATAAATTATAAAGAGAGCACGTTTCAGAAAGTGCCATTCCTTGACAACTTCAGATTTTGGTAAAAGTAAGGCAAGCAGAGTGAGAACTTGAAAATGTTGCAGTGAAATGTCTTTTAAGTTCAATATTTTTCTTGAAATTTTATTTGTCGCTATTTGTCTTAGCGTATTACAGTCCGGTATTTATTTAAACAACTGTATGGCACTTTAAATCGTAAAATCTGGCCCGTAATATACTATGATCGTTTCACAAAAAATAAAATTATTTTGCAATAATGCTTTTTCTCACCCTTCAGTTTCTTTTATATCGTAATGTAATAACTTCCATATTAACATGTCGTTTTGATTATAGCATTTAGCTTAGCATCTTTACTATAAACCAATTCGTTCATATACAGTTAAAATATATATTGTGCATACGTATATATATATGTATATATATATATATATATATATATATATATATGTATACATATATATATATATATATATATATATATATATATATATATATATATATATATATATATAAATTTAATTAATCTTCAACACTTTTGAGAATAAATATTTTATAAACTTTACAGTTATTCAAGGTGTTTTATCAAATATAGTAAAATTATTGATACATTCATCATTAATTAATTGAGTTCTAAAATTTCAAATAAACGCCCCCTTAATCTTATCATCTGCTTTTGCTGATAATCTTACAACTCCAGTGTTTTCCAGTTGTTATCGGCCCATATTGCCTTCTTTCTATCGAATAATTATATTTTATTATTTAAAAATTACAATTTGATGTCTCATAAGATATCTGATATAATACGCGGATTATATTTCTAAATAGCTACGTACATGGTACACAACAAAAAACCTCCTAATTAAGGGTTATCTAAAGTTTCTATCACAGGATATTTCGATTATATAATTTTTCGAGCAGTTTTTTAAAAGAAATACTAACGTAGTACTTCGTTATTGCCAAGAAAAATGTCACCATTTCTTCAGCAAAACTTGGTCTTTTCTTTATTTCTCTCAGCAACTGTTCGGGATTTAAATTTTTTGTTACGTTTATAACAGTTTAATTAACTACATGAACATAAAGAGTTTTTTCCTGTTTTCAAAATATATTTTTTGTCAACAATGTATTCAGATTTCCTCAAATCCTGTCTTTTTTTCTGTTATTTGTTTCTAAAAATTAAAAGTTTATTAATTCTGATACAATATCCGATTCGTGTTACATTCATATACAAAAATTTAATAAAGTAATTAAATTTTATCACACCAAAACTCAGTATGAATGCAATTCGATCGCCTGATTGTAACAATGTAATATGAAGTATTTTAATTTATCTCTGACAAACTTTCAGATTAAAATTAAAAACTAGAAAAAACCACTAATCAATATATTTATCTAACAACAGTGGCAATGAAACCCTGCGATCCGTCGATCTCATATTTTCCGCTTAAACATTATCTTTTTTAAATGCACATTTATCTAAAATAGCATAAATTTCAATAACCACATAAATATACGTAAATTTGTATTATTTTATACTATTATTGTAGTTCAATATTTTAAAAAAGTCACATTTTAATGTCTCTCATGGGACATCGATCCTTAACAGAGCATCTAATATAACATGACTAACTTTTAGAGTTAACGTAATATACAATAGAAATAATGAAATGAAATTAAAAAGAGACAAGAACTCTACATCTCCACTTGCAATAACGGGGGAAAAAATTAATCAATCGTAAGCAAGTTATGCAAATTTATCTTTTAATTCTTAATAAGCAAAATTCATTGCAGAAATTCGTAAAAAACATTTTATTATAATAATGTTTTTAGGCTATGAATAAAAATATGGAAGATGTAATTAATCATAAATATTTATTAGACTTTTTCAAAATATTAGAATGATGAGGTTTCATGACAAATTTTTGGATTCTTGCTCGTCGTATTTACCATACTATACGTTTATAAAATTAATTCTCTGCTGACATTATTCATGCCAGGATTATCTGTAATTTTCATTTAATTATATCACGCTCGACAGTTATTAAAGCGCAAGTGTTGTCTACGAGGCAAAATTGTAACCTATTATATATTGCATTTTCATGATTAACACACAATCTAAGTGGTTACGAGCTTCCGATTAAAGCAGTTTTTTTCATACAATTGAATTGCTTTGACTGCTTCTTTTACTCTCTAACTTATTTCCTCTGTCAGTCGCATCAGTGTAATGGGGTTATAAAATATTTTTATCTAAACCGATTGTTTCCTACCTGGGGACATTTTTGCGTAATAGAAACTATATAGAATATATCATAAACCATTCGACAAATAGGTGCAAAATGTTCATAGTAAACAAAATTTTCAAAATAGCAAAGTGAATTTAGCACGATTCAAAAATATTGACGACTTCTAGTACACGCGCGGAGAAACCCTAAATGGTAACGAGTTATTTAATTGAGCTGTTACCTACGTACTACATAAGATAAAATTTAATCAATTTTAATACAAATTATTTCTATAAGATAATATTTAATTAATTTTAATTCAAATTATGCATGAAACTGTTTAGTGGTAAAATGACATGGTGGAATAGGAACACAAAACTATATAAATTTAATTAATTTTGTTATTCACTAGAACATAAAATTTATATAACTGAATTTTGGACTCTATTTGTATACTACAGGAAGACAATTATGAAACAATACTTTCTTCTTACATTTCGGCCTAATTTATTTTGAAGTTTTTGCTTTTTCTTATTTTTCATTTATTTTGTTCGAAAATATGATTATCAAAATTTTTGGTCGATCATTTATCATCGATTATCATCAGAATGGTCAAAAATATAAATACTTATGGTTTTACTTTTAATTACCTTTGCATCCCATCTTTCACATGCCTAACGGACGATGAACACATGTTTCTTTTATTCGTGATAGATAGTATGCAACAATAAAAGCTCGTAATTTCAATTATATTAATATGTTAATACTCCTACCAAATTTGAGCCTAGCTACCGAGTGTCTTTAAACAAAGTTAAATTATGTGCTGAGATTAACTTGAAGAGTGTAAAAATCTACTCACCTGGCTTAGTCACGGTTGCTGCGTGAATAATGATCCAATCGCTTCTCTATATGGATGGGTCTTTCCAGGTGGTACATTAGGCCTTTGCAATTTTACATATAAGTCTGCAGGAGCGCTGTTGGGATTTGCATTAACTATATTGAATTTTCTTAACATTTGTTCAATACGTTTAGTTTGGTTAATAAATATATCTTTGTTACATTTTTCTATCCGCATACCCAAAAAAAACAGTGAGCCGTCACGGGACGCCTGGCAGATGTGAAACATCGTGTTCGTACAAGTAATATGCATAAAAGACAAGATTATTACAGGAACTAAATATAGGATACAATTAATATAAAAATAAAAATGGTTATGTGTACTGTGGTAAACAACAGTGTCGAACTGAGTGAGGAGGGGGTCACGTAGTCGGTTGCGCATGGCGACATGTCGCCGTACCGTACACTCTACTACATATAGACTATACATATATACCTTAGTATAGCGTGGCGACCCGTCGCCACGCCAACGATCCGGTTTATACCTGCGCCTATAGATGTTTCACATCAAAAATTGTAGGTGAACCAGCTTTTAATTCAAAGATTGTTTGACTTCATTAACTACTTACATATATACACTTACACAGTAGCAAACTATCATCAACATAAAGACACAGATAACATATTGCATCATGACACTTTCCTGTTTGTAAAACCAAATTTGCCTAATACTGAATTTAATTTAGTTTTTTTGATGCAGAATGCCAGCATGTTTTAATATCCTTTAAAGTTGTTGTTATCACATTCAAGGCTATTGTCAGAGTGAACACATTTTTTATAGTCAAATTTTTTCTCCACTTGGTTTTTAAATTGTTTAAACATATCTAGGGCTTCAGATTTTCTATGAAGGACGTAAACAAATATCTTTTTGGAGCAGTCATCTAGAAATGTAATGAAATACTTGGCTCCTCTTAGTGACCATATCCACGGAGTCCGAAGATCCGAATGGACTCATTTTAGTCGTTTTGCAGTCTTTATACCAGTATGTTTTAAAGACAATCGAGAGGTAAATTAGAGGCATCTGTTAACGCCTAAAAATTTAAGTATCCATCCGGGGGTAAATAAATATCTTACTTATCAACATCTAATATATTGTTTAACCTTAACCAACATATTGTTGGTTAAGCTTTCTGTGCCGACTATCTCACAATTTTTATTTAGTATTTTACAGCCTTTACTATCAAACTGCACTTTACCACCACTTTTTGTTATCCAACTAACTAATAGTAAATTTATTACCACGTCCGGAACATGTAATGTACTTTGTAGTAATAATGTCTCGCACTGACCCCTGTCGTCACTCACGGGTAGACTTACTTAATCCGATCTTTTCACTGACAAAAGTTCCGTTATTGGCGACCTTGATTATTTTGACAAGTGGTATTTTATCTTCTTGAAGCAAATTACTATGTTTGATTATGTGCGTTGAAGCGCCGGAGTCTACATGCCATGCATCACAATTACTTGTTTTAGACTTACAGTCCGTATTTATATGTCAATATTTATTGCAGTTGAAGCAGCTAGTACCTTTAAGTTGATACTACTAATAGCCCTTTTTTATGGTCAACAGTAAAATCTGTCGTATCGCCTTTAATATCTTAACGCCGGAACTTTCGATGGCTAGGATCGTGGGTTTATATGAATCTAATAGATCGGAGAGCAGTTATGTTCCCAGCCACGCGTCGTCTACTTTAAACACTACGACGTTTCTTACAGTGTTTCTCAGTTTGTAAGCCATTGTCATTATTTTGTTCACATATTCCTCTATGTTTAGATGTCCAGCAATATTAGTTGTACGTAAGTGAGGAAGTAAGTTCAGATGGGGTGTCAACCCTGAGCCGTCGAAAACGCGCGCCTAGTTATTCCGCACTTCCTTGGCAGACTTGGCTTCTTGAATGAGGATGTAGTTTGTCGAATCGGTAAGTAGAATGATTTTTTATTTAGCTTTTATATATTTCTTTGGATCTACAGGTACTTAGCCTTCTATGCAATCCCACAGGTCGATAAAGAATCTTACAACACATCTCCACATAGAATAAGTTTGGCGGCCTTTTAAATTTTCAATAATATTTAATAGCAATAGATTGTTGCATGTGTTTCCGGGATTTTTCTAAACACGAACGAGAACACAATACGTTGATGGGGTAATTTTGTTTTGCCGATTAATTCGTTGTTTTAACACAACGTAAAGATGATACTAGTAAGCAACAATAAAGGCTTGTAAATTAAATTATATTAATAAATTAACAAATCGATTTTTTTAAGCAATGTTTATTCACGATTAATGATTATTTACGAATAGTGAAAATCGCTGAAATCGGTTTTCTTTCTTATCTACTTTCATGCTTCTAATTTTAATTATTTCAAAATTTCAACACAATTTCCACCCACATTTTGACGCCTTTTGGGAATGAATTCCGAAAAATTATTTCTTAGTGAGCCTTAGACCTTATAGTTTTGGAAATCGCATGATGAATTTTTCAGTGACTGGCGTTTGGTTTTATACACATTTAAATGTAGATTAAAATTATAAATTTATACTCGTAATTTTAATCTGTAATTATAAATAGTTTTATATAGCATAGTACATTATTTTTCAACCAAGCGTTCAACGCTAAATATTATTATGTAAAACGAACTGCCTTTCTTTGAGAATCAACTTTTTCTTCAACTTTGTTTACACAACCTTGCATATATACCTTGGATATAATTGAAAATAAACACAATATAACTACTCTTTAAACATAGTACAAATACATTTCACCTTTTTTCTTAAAAAATGAGCTACAAAAACTACGAAATTGTGAAAATTGTTGCAGAATATTTAATTAATTTTTATACGAATATTTCCTGGTCAATATAGCAAATATCCTGCGTTTGAAAAACAAAATGTCATTCTTACCGTAGTTTTTAAGTCATATTTTTTAGAAAATGTTAATGTCAACCTGAAAATTTGGGGAGAGGTTGGTTTTTGAAATGATCAATTTATTTATTTCCATAGATTTAAATGATTAATTTACAGAGATAACATTTTACATGACACAATAAGACATAAATGGGTTCACAAAAAATAACAATAATTTCTAACAGAAGTAACGTTGCTGGGGAGAGGATAAAGGGCTATAGATTAGCGTATTGCGTAACCTTGCCAAGTGTCGTGTACATGTAAAATGTCCTTGCTTATTTATAGTCATCTTAATAAATACCTTCTTTTATAGGGTGTGCTCAAATATAGTATACAAACTTATAAATTTTAACAAAGTAAGGTGCAGAGAGAACAAAAGGAAATCGTTAAAATTATTGGTGTGTCCGAAATAACATAATTTGCTCTAAATAAGTTTGTTAATATTGGATGACAATATCCCCGAAAGCAGGCGCTACCCGGAAAGGTGAATATAGTATAGTGCAGTGTTTATCAAAAATTAGGGCATTTCTCGTTTTTCCAGTGATGAAATACTACAAAAAAACAGCATTTAATTTTTTTAATAATGTGTGTGTGTATTGTGTGCTTATTTGTAAGGTAAGATTTGAAAGTTTTTTGGTTTTAAATCGCAGTGATATTCTAATTTTTGTCCATTTTATGAGGTTTACCCACATTTAAACCTAAGTCATTTTTGTGAAAAATTTCATCTTGTTCTAATAAATGATGGCAATTTTTCGATATGTGTGAGGGTGTGTGTGTATTTGTTAATCCTGAAATTTGTAATTTCCAAACCAGGTATAGCTTTGCAAAATTTATTTAAAATGGCATACAAGAATATATGCATATATATTATAAAGATTTATAGCAGATGATAATAGTGTACTAGAAACATATGATAGTTTTTCTTAACTCTATACCGCATTAATAAAGATTTACATGTCCCATTGTTTCTTTATGTCCTATTGTTATCTTTATTTTCATAGTCGTAATGAAATTATTATCGCAGGACTTTGATTTCGTTGAAGTAATTATAAATTAGTTATTAGTATTAAAGTAGTAATTATTATTCATAATTTAAGTTCAAAACTAAATGCTAATTTCACTTCAACTACTATTATTTACAATTCTTTCCTTGTTGTGATTGAGAATTCCATAACGCATTCTAATGTGCTCACGGTATGGTTTGGATTAAATAGTTTCATGTCGGTCCAACGAAAATACGTTTGTTATGTGCATTTGAACTTGGTAACAGTACTTTCCGTAACCTTATCTTTCTTAGCGTGTTTGCTGGTACTGGAGTTTTAGGAAATTTTAATTGTTTTTAAAAGTCGGAATTATTAATTGTTTGAAAAAGCTACGTGAAAAGTTTATGCCTGACGTTTGAAAATGAAATTATATAAAAATTATATAAAATTCACCATATAAATTCTATTTTTTAGGACTATCCTTAATGTTTTAAAACCTCCCACAAGGAACTTGTATTTAATTTGAAACAAAAATATAAAGAAATACTTATATGAAATATTATTGTTTTGTTATTTAAAAGCGGAATATTTCCGATAATGATCGGGAAGTATTAGTATATAATTATTCCCCCAGTGTTTCCGCTAGAATAATTTTAATTTTGCAAATATAATGTTGTTTCATTACTCTTAGATATGTTTGTTTTTCTTTTTATATTTAATAATTATACTAAGGCCACGCCCTTAAATTGAAAAATTAAATATATCTAGTGTCAAGAGGATTCCCGTCTCGCGCGTTCTGTACTTCTCTATTTGTAACTACTTTAAAATCGAGATAGTGTTTGTTGAAGTATTTAAGAAAACCTAAAAAAAAATTTAAGTGAAAAATACACATTTTCATTAAATGCTAAGCGAAATATTTCTATTAGCCCTACTTTGGCGCTACAGTGTAGTCGATTTTACTATTATACAGTGATGAATTATATTTTATAGCATTATATTGCCAGTATGCAAGTGACGCCAAACATTTTGTGATTCTTGTAAATCTATGACGAATTCAGTGACATAGATAATTCACACAAAAACTTATTAAAGTTACCAAAGAACTAAAGATCTAAACATTCATACATATACCCGGAAACCTTAATATTACTTTTTGTTTTGCGCGATTCGGTAGAAAAGAAAAATACTGGTAATCAGAATTACTTTAGATTCTTCTTGTTCATCTTACTTACAAACGAATATTTAAATAAATATTAAAAGCAAATTATTTAAAAAAATCCAATCAAATTTTGACACTTTTCGCGTTGCTGAGGAATACCGCCGGTGCTTTCCTATCAAAGAGAATTCTTCGTTTATAATTAAATATGTAGAAATTATACGTTAACTTGGAGTTTCTCCATTAACGCCAACTTCATTAGTTTTATTATAAACTCGTTTACAAATTGTTAGAAGAGTGTACTACTTGTAAAGTTACTGTTCTATTGTTACTTTACAAACATTTAATAAGTTTTGAATTAAGTTACGCTTTGACTTAAAATCATCGTCAGTAGTTAGAACCTAATTGAATTAAAACTCTCATTAGCGGAATTTTTGCTGATTTCCCCAGTATACTAACGCAGTTCAACGGACTTACAGACTGAAATAATTTTGTTTTGATATTTTTATTATTTTTAGTATATCCAAAACCGACGTTTATAGCGACGTCTGGCAGAAAGCAGTGTTTCCCGCACCGCCCCGTCTGTTCATGTTGGTAGACTGGACGTTTTGGTGAGTTATATTCGGTGTCGTGTCTACCATCCTCTGTAGGCGGCTGTTGAATTTTAACATCACTATTCAAGTGTGAAACTCCAGGGAATTGAATCAAGGGAATTGATGAAAAATTTGAGAAATTATAGTACTAGAATACAACATTAAATAAATTTAATATTTTGGTGTTACCAGACTTAAATATGGCCAAAGTCGGCCTCAAAGTCAACATGTTAAATTCAACAGTAAAGTACTTAATATAGTTTGATATAAAAAAAACGATCAAACTCCACAACATCTCTCTCCACAAACAAAGTAAAATTCTTAGTTTTCTGCATTCCTTGAAATTTTTAGGGCAACTTGACCGAAGTCCTTTCAACTAAAATGTTTAATCAAATTCAAGTATGTAATTTTTTTTCATTTTTCAATTATAGTCCCCTCCTCAAACTTTCCACTTATGGGTATAAATGAAAAGTTTGAGGAGGGGACCGGCATTATAATATATATTGAATTTTGAAAATAAATCCTTTGCAAGTATTGCTCAAAAATAGATAACGAAGCCTAGATTTTATTTTAAAAACTTATTACATGGTAACACGCTAAAAAAATTTCAAACATATATATATAGTACTCATATGATTTGGTTCATACTTTCTCTGATTCCAATGTACATAGACGTGTATGGCATATTTATTTGTTGTATGATTCCGGCCCCTTTTAAGAATTCGGGGAAATATTTGTTTATGTACTCGATCCATTATTGGAGCCAATACATTTGATGTTGCAATTTAACTAGTTTTCTACTTGATTCGTCAATTAATTAAATTTCAAATTGGATCTCATTTTTGTGTAAGAAATCGGTAAGTAACATTTTTAAATAATATTCTGTTAATTCCAAAAAAATATTTCAGTGACGTTATTTCCATTGAACCACATCCGAGTGCTCTAATTCCAGCAGTTTTTGTGTTCTCTACATTTTATACTTAATGGTCATCATGTTCTATTATTTACTCACCAATAGTATTTTTTGTAATTTTCAAGTGATTTTGAACTCAGTTGATCTAAATGTCGATGCCATGAGAAAATATCCATTTCATCAACGACGTATATCTATGCGTAATCATTATAAATGTTTAGCCAGTTCATATTGCTGATCAGGTTTAAATATCCATTTTATCAACCTCCAATATGTATGCCTGATAATTGCACGTATTTATACAGTCCATATAGATTACTAGGTTTGCAGTAGCCAGAAGTTTATGATTAAATAACCTATACTAAGTTCTCTAGTGGAAATTTGGGACCTCGAACTGCAGTGTGGAACGCCCTTCAGCCAGATTTATTCATGGCCTACAGAAGTAAATGGTAATTGGTTAGATGCGGAAGGCAACGAACCGTGTATGGTAGAGTGCCTTGGAAAAGGCTAATGTCTAGCACTGGAAATTTACAGGTGGCTGATGGCTATTAAATTTGATTTGATTACGATTTTTGATGATTTTTTCTAATAGTTCTGGTACATAGAGCATATTTTTATATAAAATGTTATTAAATACCTTAATTATAACATTTTTTAATAAATTACGCTAATCTGTTTTCGTAGACACTGGGACTCGCTTGAGCAGAACCTTATATTTCAAAAAGTTTATGGTTTGATACTCCGAATTTCTTGAATTTCATTTCATGTTTCCACTACGGACTAGATTTTTGTGCAGAATGTATCAGTATAATATATATATTACTCTATATTTTTGTTGTCATACATAAATCTCTAAGCAACCTGTCGTAGATCCAAAACAATATTTAAATTTTGTTTTGGATCTACGACATCGGCTCTAACAATACAATCCCACAACTCATGGTGTTAGAGTTAAATTTTGACGGCCAGTCTCCGCATGGGGTAATTTTAACGCCTAAATAATTTTTCATTAATATAAATGTATTATTAAAATTCAGCTAAAAATTCAGTTTAAATTTGACAGTTTGTCAAGAACAGATTTTAGATTTGACCGGTTTTGTAAAAATCCTGTGTGGTTTTGTAAAAATTAAAGTGGACAATTAGTGAAATCGGTTTTGCCGAAATCTCATATTGTATCATTTATTAAAGAGAAACCTTCTTGTCTGTAAGGAATTTTATATCAAACTGAAATAAAGGGATTCTATTTTTGAAAATAAAATGAAATGCTTTTTCATTCTAATATTTTCCAAAAAAAACAAATATACAAATTAATTTTTTCCAGTAAAATAGATATCACATATATCACATACAGAATTCACATCTTGAAAATCTAAGAAAAGAATGAAGTTATTGTTTTTATATAATTTCGACTTATTTTTGTGAAAAATGTCGCTATAAAGTCGATACTCGACTCATAATATGACTGCAGAATTTTTCTGATTGAACTATGGAAGTTTATATACGAGTCAATATATTCATTCATAAGTTTGATTGGTATCAAAATATAATGACTTATTTGATCAAACTGAAAATTTTCTTTTTCCAACTCAGACAATAGAAACTAAATACGATGTCACTACAATATTATAGATAATGAAAACAAATGTGGCCTTGAGTGAATTGTATTGTAATCAAATTATACTAAATAGGCCGAAAATTAATAAATAATGCTGTCGTTTCTTGCAGGATTGAATGTATCGCTTAAAAGTTAAACTTGGGCGAGGAATGTTATTTATGATACTAACTTTAATTATTTCCTTCGTTCATTACATCTTGGTTTGTTAATTGTGCGTAATGTTATCAGTGGGTATATTGTCCCTTAACTTTGCAAGTGTTCTGTTCAAAATTAACTTTAGATCCTATTTACTTCGCATTGTTTTGAGATATGAAGTCTTTCCTAATCATTTTTATGATAAGTTAGTGATTTATGTAAAATAATATACAGTCATTGTTTATAAAACATTTAAAGCTCAAATGATATAATTTTAAAATTATTTTCATACATTTTCAAACTTTTTGAAAAAGATTTTCACAACCACAATAACTTGTAAATTATGATAAATTTTATACACATATTTCATATTTACAGAGTAAAAATCTAATTTCACTACGACTTATAAAAAAGATGGTCTCTATGTTGATTGTTAATAAGAAAGGAAAAGTCTGCACCAATAATATAAAAATAATTTAAAAATTATCGTGCGCTCAATCCATATATTAATTGTTGTCACTAAACAATACTACCTTTTGATGATATAAGTTTACCATTTATTTTTAACAAAAAGATTTGGGTACGTCGCTGCGGATACAGTATTTAATCAAAAATAGTTATAGTATAGGTGTCCGCGACCTCTGTCCGAAAACTAATACCAATGAATCTCCTGGTTGTAAGTAGATCATGGTTGAAAACCAAAATTTGTTATTTCAAGGAGTTTAGAAATTATAGCACGATTAAAATTTCAAGAAAAACTGTGCACGAATCTTTACATATTTCATTACGTATACCTTACTGTCAGGTAAAGATATTATTAATAATTTTACCTGACATACTAGGTAAATAACGAGTCCAGAAGTTGGAACCTCGCAAATAAATTATTTCTTGGGTATAATTAATAAAGGTAAAGATGGTTTTTTTGACAAGGGAGAAGAGAGAGATGCTATGTTGCCACTCTCTTCTCGTATGCGAGAGTGCATTCGTGGTCGAAGTCAATTATTAATTTAGTCGATTGCGTAATCTCTTTGTGTTCAGTTGTATTACGACGCTGCACCACATTGTTGAAGTTCGTAATAGGCTAAACGAAATGTTTGGCGTCCGGTGGATAGATCGATTTGGCCTCCACGTTCCCTGACATGACCCCTTTGGACTTTTTCGTGTGAGGATTTATTAAGGATTTCGTGTTTGAGAAAGATTGTGACAGTGAAATAGAGATGCGTGCATGTATTATCCTTGCTTTTGACAACGTTTAAAGCACCATTAACCAAGACATTTCGTTATTTAATAGAGTTCATGAACAAACAAAAAAACGTGTGCAAAATTGTCGAAAACGGGGGGCGACATGTTGAAAATGCTTTTTTCTCTAATTTTCATTAATTTGTGATTTTACATCTTTTTAATTTGAAAAATCATTGCAATCATAATTTGATTAATCATTAGTGCGCACCCGTGGCAATATAGGTGAACGATTACTGATTTTATTCTTAGGTAACTACAAAATTTATATACCTATAAGTGGCGAGATACACATATTACTATTGTAAATAGATTAATATTATTACATTACAAAATATTGTTATTATATACAATGTGATGTATACTGTGGTATTTAAAGTCACCAAGCGCTCCTAATTATGAAATCATCACGCGTAACCCTGACATGCCGTATACAGCCATACGTAATTATTAAAACTTATACATACATAATAACCAATTTAGATATTCTTGCTTATTCCTCGTCCCGTAACTCGTCGAAATATTATGAGATAATCGAAACATCGAAAATTGAAAAACATCCTCGAAATATCGAAGCAAATAGCCTGACCATGAATGTGTAAACAGTGCGTTGGCCTCGCCACTCCTTCCTTTGGTCTTGTTCAAAAAACCACCAGCGAAACAGCGCGAGCGTTAAAAGTTTAGGCTATGTTCACAATAGACATTTTATTATTTATTAAAAATCTAATATTTTTCTGAAAAATATGCTGTTTTGCAACCTCCCGGTGAAGCACAAATCAAGCTTTTTTTTCGGATAGATGTCGCGGATCTGTATACCAGAGTGAAATTAATTTTATTTCATTGTGTTTACTCAAAATCTTGAAATAAAAAATATTCCCGGCCTAGTGGTTGGAAATAAGAAATACTGGCGGTTAAAAATAATATATGAATTGGCGCCTGACCACAATTTTTCCATTAATATTTAATATATCGTCTAGTCTAAATCTTCGAACAAATATTAATACAAGGGAGGACGCCAACATTACAACCAAATGACTACGAAGGTTGAATATATTTTATTTTTTAATTTTTTTTATATACTTATATTTATATGTGTAGTTGGGCTGAAACAATTTGAAGAGTACTGTAGTGACTGTGTTGTCTAATTATGTTACGTCTAGAAGATATTAAGTTTATTACCTTTTGTATTTATTTGTAATATATGGGAGGCATTACCAGTATGAGGGTGATGGTTATTTTCAATGAGATGTTTAGCAAAATGAGATGTATATGGTTTGTTATTTCGCCAGCTGGCAATGTGTCCTTTATATATTGTAGTAAAATCTCTTCCTGTTTGACCTATGTATACACTATTATAGTCGTTACATTTAAGTTTATATATACCACTCTTTTTATATTTATTCATTTTCTCTTTATTATTAAGGGATTTACCCGAGTTATTTAAAGTACTATAAACACATGTTATATTATTTATGTTTTTATTATTCGTTAAGAGTTTTCCTAATTTAAGTGATACATCACCTATGTATGGGATAGATTTATAGTAAATAATGTTATTATTTGGTACGACCGGGTATATTTCTTGCATTAGAATTTTTCTTAATTTATTATGGTACAATTTTGTGACAATTGATGGGTTATAATTATTATTTACTGCGATTTGTTTTGTAATTTTTATTTCTTTACGTATTTCTTACATTAGCCAACCCTCTATTAAAACCTAATTTACGTTGCCGCAAATGAATTAAATTTGTTCATCAATTATTTAGAAAATGACTAGCATTGCTGAAAAAAATTAAGTTAATGTATAGTAAATAAACACGATACATTTTTCCAACATTCCGAAAGAACAACGGTGTAAAACTTTATACATATTTATACAAGAAATACAAATCAAAATTAACAGCTTGCAGATTGTAAACACATAAAGGAGCGGCTGAAACCATATTGAAGCACGTAATAAGTAGAATCTATTGAAATCGTTGATGTAAGTAAGATAAATAATTTTAATTTCAACGTTTAATCAAATGTTCCTACGTAGATTGTTTTCAAACTATTCTTACTCATTGTTGAAAAATTAGAGGGCACATTGACTATAACTTTGAAGCTTAATATCCTCACGAATTAAAAATAGAAAAGGGAATCTCAATTTAATTTAAAGGACTTATATGTTTCGTGGAGTGTGTGAAAGAAAATACCCACTAAAGCTTCTTGATTGTAGTTTAGTAATAATAATTTTTATATAATAGTTTGTTTGTCTGCATATAAAACATCTAATTGCTAGATCTCTTGTGTATATATGTAAAACAATAGAAACTGTGGGATGGCGACAGACGGACGAATTGATGAACAAAACAAATTAAAAGGTTTAAAATTGTATTAAGGAACCCAACAACTCAGCTGGAATACACTTCACTAGCTCTATAGTCAATGGATATGGTGAACTTTAAGACCGCAGAAGGCTGGGATGAAACTAAGTTGACAATGGATTATCCCATATCAACATAGACATTGAAGTTGCAAACGTATTTACCACCTTTCATCCAACTTAACTAATCCAAGACCACGGCTTAGTTCAATCTGAAATGAAAAACGTATAAAGTTAGAAATATATTTAAAATAATAGTTAAAATCAGTTTTGTTTTAGTAGATTGTTACATAAAATACAGTCAAATATCTAAAAGAATATGGTAATTGGTTAATAATACTATCAGATTTTACATAATATTTTGTATTATTTTTTATAGTGCAAATATTGGCTGGCACTTCTTTGAAATAGGTTGGTTGCCTAGTTGTTTTTAATATATTAATACAAATAAATCGGAATGATCTTGATATAAAACACTTATTGAACGCCAATATTGGCTTACGTGGTTAAGGGTATATGTACATTTAACGGACAATGCGCTGTAAACGGTTTGCTTTGTTTGAAATATCATGATTTTTCTTTTAGTTATGAGATCGGTTAACACTGCAAAAAGAAATTTCTTTTATTTAATGGGAACCGAACGAAACGAACATATATTAGCTGCCGAAAGCTGGAATAGACTCTAAAACGAGCACACGCTGCAAAAAGCTTTAGGGTCTCATAAGTCGAGAGAATATATCATGTTATAAGTAATAATATATATAGATATTTAAAGAGATTTTAAAACAGTTTTCAAATGACGCTCACTCAACGGGGTTCCCAAGAAAACTCTATGTATTCTAGCTGAGGTGGTGAGGTCCACAAATTTTATTTTTTGACGATAAAATATGCTTATTAAATACCTTTCTCGTGTTCTAATTGTTTTGTCGCAAACAGTTTAAATACTGGTAACATGTTTGAAACGTGGCAAATGGAAAACATGTGAGTTATAAATAGTATATTTTTCGTGTACCGATTGTGTTTTTTTGCATTATTCATATAACATTAGCACTAGATTCTTTCACCTTTTGCAACCAAGCCAGATACTTACCATGACCTAATTTTGACTGCATGTTTTCTACATAGATTCTTGCAAAATGGTCATCAAGGGAGGCACGAAATTATTTATTATTGATATGACAGGTTTTTAAAATAATTTTTTTTTAACGGAAATTTTTCATATGGCAGCAGCAAGTCGATCCTTAAACTTTTGTTCTATTTACATAAATAATACGCACATGCCATATTTCAGGTCACAAGTACATGAAAAACGTGTAATGTCATAGTAAAATTTTACTGCCATAAATAATTTTTCTGGTCCTGTATCATACCTGTGACACAAAATTAATTGTTTGTCTGTAAAAAGTATTTATAACTTTGAAGGTTTTTTATATCTTAGTCCACCACATTGAAACTATTGAATTATTCACAACATATGACTTCCCTTTGACAAATTGTGCGGCGCAGATCGTCATATAATTTGGTCATATGATATACTTTTTGTCCCTGAAGTAAATACTCTATGTACAAAAATCGGTACGAGTAGAAAAATATTACTATTTCTTCCTAAAAGCAATAGATCAATTCTCCATGCTAACTCACTGGCTACGGAATATCTACTGTAAAGCATATATTTTCTGTGCAATGCCTGGTTACACCGATAGTGAAATAATAAAACATCAACTAAATAACACGAAAACATACTAGTTTGGTAATAATTAAAAGTACGAATTTCTAAGATATGGACAATATTCTTACATGAATATATTTCATTGATATATGAACGTGAATTTTTGACAACGTTGCTCTCCAAACTTTGACATAATTTTCTTCAAATATTTGCATCACGGTTTTACAATATGTATGTATCTTGATAGTTACAGCTTAATAACGAACATTAGCTAATTATAATCTGAAGTATATTAGAATATCCATTAAAATTACATCAGCAAAAATTTCATAGCAACGATAATAATTTAACTCCCATATTACGATATGATTATATTAAAGTTTAACAAAATCTTAAAAATTAATTAACATTACAAAATCTTAAAAATGAAATATGAATTTTCCCAACAATATCATGAAAACTTAAGATAGATTAGGTTTCATAACAAAATTATAATGACCAACTGGAAAATAACTTTAACAATGCTGTTGAACTAAATATACTTGCAAGATTGAAAACTATTTCTAAACGGGTAGCTGAATATTATTACATTTCGCTTCTCATTACAAAAATGTTTAAGTTCAAATATAGAATTTTAAAAATTTACATGCAATGTTTAATTTAAAATATTTAATAAAATTTTATGATACCGCAAACATAGCCCGGATGACTGGAAATTAAAGCGTGGTATGTATTTTCTTATATGTAAAACATTGTATGTAAACAAAATAATAACAAATTGCTACTACTATTGTATTAATATGAATATATTTTGGAATTCCCGACTCAAATACATCACATTTCGTTGATACGTTTTCCAGCAAAGATTTCCCCGCCTTCAATTTCTCGTTCTCATCGAAATGAGATAGTTTAAGGACTAGAACAATTCTCGTGCCGCATTGCACTTAACTGTTACGTTATAATTGGTTATTGCGCTATGGAAATTATATAAATACTCATTAAGCTCAAGGGGAATGCATGAATTTGTTATTGATTATATTATAATGCGAGATAAACATTATGTTGAATATTACGTGCTTCATAATGACGTCAATTTAAGGATATCACTTTGAATTGTAATAACTAAGCATTAATAAATAGCATAATATAAACGTTAAATTATAAAAATTATGTAAAATAAGTACAATAATTGGATTTTATATTTTGGAATTAAATAATTTTAATTCGTCGTGAAAAAATTGGACTTTAAAATGTAAATTATTTTCGCACAATTTCCCCGACATTTATCTCACTTTCCTCGAAACAATTTTGATGACTAATTTCCTTACTAGAAAATTAGCATTAATGCTATGTAATGGCTAATAGCAAGAGTTTCACTATCATAAATGTCAGTTAACTAGTGCAACTAAGTAAGATTAAATCTGCACGACGCCGAACTTGTTCCAGGAACGGAAACTAAAAGAGTCGAGACGGTAGAATACCTGGCTTAGGCAGCCAGGTATATCAGATGAGAATAACAAAACCATATATCAGATGAGAATAACAAAACCATGTAAACCAAGCATCTTCTGAAATGGGATTTTCCGACTTCTTCTCCGCAAAGGGTATTGTTTTTGTCTATCCGAATTAGCAAGGCCCGACTATGCATATGTATAGTGTTGTTTTTATATTGTATAATCATTTTACAGTTTCCTTCCTTTATTTTTATTGTACCAAAATTTGTTTGAATAAGACTTAAACTACACTATTCGTTGATGTAATATTTTTAAATTTTTGTAGAATTTTTTTTGTGTTTAAAAATAGACACTTTTTATTTTTATAACACACATTTTCAAAATTGTTTGAACTGACGATTTAATGAAGATAAGTTATACATTTTGGGTAAAGCTGTAATTAAAATAAATCTGTCATTTAGCCACAATCTTTATCTTGCAATATGACTGCACTTTCATTCTACTCTTAAAATTATATATCAGATGAAAATAACAGAGCTAAAACTAACGTCAAATATTAAACTGTGACAAGTTTGCTCATCGTAATAATTTAACCTCTCAATTCTTCGCGTCTGACAATGTATTATTTAAAAGTCGTCAGGCTACGAGGTTCATTAATAATCTCGAGTTAGGCAGCCAGATATTCTACCGTCTCGACTCTTTTAGTTTCCGTTCCTGGAACAAGCTCGCCGTCACGCAGAATTAATCTTAATTAGTTGCACTGTTAACTAATATTTATGATAGTGAAGCTCTTTCTATTAGCCATTATATAGCATTAATGCTAATTATCTAGTAAGGAAATTAGTCATCTAATAATGTTTCGAGGAAAATGAGATAAATGTTAGGGAAGTATTCTTTCAGAAAGGATAATGTAAAATTTTATACTTGTCAGTAAGTGTAAAAAAATGGTTATTTTACTTCGTTAAATTTCACAGTTTATTTTTTTGTTTAATTTATTATATTTTCATTTCATATACTGTTGTTGCTGAGGGCAACATCCTATCGTTTTATTTTGTGTTCTTTGTCGAAAGTTTCAAGAAGAGATATTTATGTAAATGAAGATGTATTAAATATATTCGTCTATAATTTGTCTTAACTAATATAATCTAAGTAATATTTAGTCTTTTAAATAATGTCGTAGAGTATAAATAATTTTAAAATTTAACTTTATACATATCGTTGGTTATAGGATGCCTACAATTAAAAATATTCTTCTACTTAAGACAAACAAAAGATAATATTGGAGGAGGTAGTAATTTTGTTTATAAAGCATCTGTAGATATATTTACTGTAATATGTATATAGAAAGTAGAGAGACTTATTTTCAAACCCAAAATATTTTTATTACACAACACGCGCAAAAAAATTTGCTTGGCAAATATATTCCACCATTAACTTACGTCGATTTTATTTAAAGATTAGCGTATTTGTGGGATTCGCGCTGAATAAAATTAACGTACCCTCTCGAGAAATGTTAACTCCATAACAATTTTTCTTTTATTTAAGTTAATTTTACCTTAAATTAGGGAAAAAAAATTAATAACCATGTTTCACTCAAATAGTATTCATATTAATATTGTAATGTAAATGGCTTCTCAAATTCCTGAAATTGTGCGAAAATAATTTACACTTTAATGTCCAATTTTTTCACGACGAATAGAAATTATTTAATTCCAAAATATAAAGTCCAATTATTGTAGTTATTTTACGTAATTTATATATTCTTCAATTAAGTCACGTCATTTATAATTTATATATTCTTCAATTAAGTCACGTCATTTATAATATTCAACATAATGTTTATCTCGCAATCTCTTAATCAATTACAAATTCATGCATTTCCCTTGAGCTAAATGAGTATTTATATAATTTCCATAGTGCAATGACCAATTATAACGTAAGAGTTAAATGCAATGTGGCACGAGAATTGTTCTAGTCCTTAAACTATCTCATTTCGATGAGAACGAGAAATTAAAGACGGGGAAATCTTTGCTGGAAACCGTATCAGCGAAATGTGACCTAAATATAGAGTCAGGAATTCCAAAATATGTTTATATTAATACAATAATAAGAGCAAATTGTTATTATTTTGTTTATATACAATGTTTTACATGTAAGAAAATACAGACCACGCTTTAATTTCCAGTCATCAGGGCTATGTTTGCGGTGTCAGAAAATTTTATTAAATATTTTAATTTAAACATTGCATGTAAATTTTTAAAATTCTACATTTGAACTTAAACATTTTTGTAATGAGAAGCGAAATGTAATAATATTCAGCTACCCGCTTAGAAATAGTTTTCAATCTTGCAAATATATTCAGTTCAACATTTTTTCCGGCTAGTACTTATAATTTTGTTATGAAACCTAAACTATCTTAAGTTTTTATGACATTGTTGGGAAAAGTCCGAATTTCATCTTTAATATTATGTTAATGTTAAAAAGAACTGAAATTCAATATAATCATACCGTAATACGCGAGTTAAATTATTTTGCTGATACAATTTTAACGGATATTCTAATATACTTCAGATTATAATTAGCTAATGTTCGTTATTAAGCTGTAACTATCAAGATATATACATATTGTAAAACCGTGATGCAAATATTTGAAGAAAATTATGTCAAAGTTTGGAGAGCAACGTTGTCAAAAATTCACGTTCATATATCAATGAAATATATTCATATAAGAATATCGTCACTATCTTAGAAATTCGTACCTTTTAAATATTACCAGACTGGTATGTTTTCGTGTTATTTAGTTGATGTTTTATTATTTCACTATCGGTGTAACCAGGCATTGCACAGAAAATATATGCTTTACAGTAGATATTCCAGTGAGTTAGTAGCCAGTGAGTTAGTATGAAGAATTGATCTATTGCTCTTAGGAAAAAATTGTAATATTTTTCTACTCGTACAGATTTTTGTACATAGAGCGTTTACTTGAAGGACAAAAAGCGTATCATCTGACCAAAATTATATGACGATCTGCTCCGCACAGTTTGTCAAAGGGATGTCATATATTGTGAATAATTCAATAGTTTCAATGTGGTTGACTAAGATATAAAAAAACTTCAAAGCTATAAAAACTTTTTAAAGACAAACAATTAATTTTGTGTCATAAGTATGATACAGGACCAGAAAAATTATTTATGGTATAAATAAATATATTATAAATTTTAGTATGACATGACTCGTTTTTCATGTACTTGTGAGCTGAAATATGGCATGTACGTATTATTTATGTAAATAGAAAAATTTATATTTAAAAAAAAATATATTTTAAAAACCTGTCAAGTACGAATAGAACTCGCACTATGAGGGATTTGTACATATTGAGGCAAATATAAATATTTAAAGGTACATGGTATCTCCATTTAATTATTTGCAAATAATAATTTTCATTTACGCTGTTGTTTTCTATTTTAAATTCTAAAGAAAATATAATATTTCACATGCTATTGTACTCTTCTCAACGAACACGTTCAAAGGATAACCCACATGATGAGAGGAAATAAACAAATTTGGTGCTTTGCAAGAGGGTACCTCTTTCATTTTTTATGTCTGTCACAAAAAGTTGCCTGTTGAAAAATTTATGACTTATTAAGATGTATGCCCATTTTCAAGTTTGTATGTCGCAATGTTTCTGAGAGAATCGCCTGTGACAGACAAACTGACAGGCAGATAAGGGTCCCGTTTTTCAATTTGAGTTACAGAATACTAAGAAAACCTTTTAGTTGGAAGTAATAATATTTGTGTTTTGCTTATGGATTTCATTCGATCGATGATGTTAATTTGTAAAGCACGCCTCGATTAGTGCAATGAACGCGCCAATCGTCAGTTGGATGAGTGACTAGCAATTAGATATTTATGCCTTGCTTCAAAAAGTACGATAAACCATTGGTCAAGACTATTGTATTGAGATACAGTCATTATAAATAGTCTAGTGAAAGAAGTGTCCGATTTCCCCTATGGGTTACGAAGGTCAGATGCTATTCGATTAAAAAAACTAGCACCTCAGTCAAATCCTAAGGGTTAGTTAAGCCTGATTAAAAAGGTACAAGATAGCGTTAAGTTAAATTGTTTTGTAACATGCGATATATAATTACAGAGAAACTAACAATTGATTTATTCCACATTGAATATGATTTTAAAACAGACATATTACGCGACCGTGACCAACATTTATTCTGGTGTATACTTTAATATTTATTTCACATTACATTTATCATAGAAAAAATAATTTCTGACGTTTTTTAAAACGTTGAACAATTCTGTCTATTTTTGATATTTTTCTATGAAACTAGTCTCTGTTTTAGATTATAATTTATTAATTTAAATAAATTTTTGTTTCTTTTTTCAGACAATCAGAACTCTAGCCATAACACACTTATGATGCACTGTAGATAAATCCATTTATGCACAGGCTGTGATACATTAATCAAATGTTCAATATAAAGCACAAAAAAATTTATTCGAAATAATATATCCTGAAAAATGGCTATTTTTTTCATAAATTGACCTTATGTTGCCCCTTTAAATAATGAAGTAAGAACATTTCTAATTTAATCCCTTTGTGTTATTAACAGTTATAGTTGTTTATGAAAAATACTTAAGTGCTTGTTATTTTATGTTGTAATTTGAGAATTATTTTTCAAAAGCAAAAACATTTTTCTTTCAAATAAAAGTTCAATAAAAGTATGAAAAATGGTAATTTTTTCATAACTAGTTTGCCGTTAAATAAATATATTGGTAATTTTTAAGCACTCCGTGGTAATTAGGGTTATCGATGTTAAAGAAAAAATTGTAATAATTCGCTAGATATTACTGACAGCAGCTTGATTCTTACCTCCAGAATATGTATCGAAATTTACTACCGTAAACCAATCAATTTACAATTTAAAATAAATTTTAAATAAATATATTTTTAAGTAGACTTGGACAATCTAATTGATGTGAAACTGGTGGAAATAGTGAAAACTGGTGGTGTTAAATGAAATGATAAACCAAAAAAAATCTCTGTGGCTCGAACGTAACGATGGTGGATGTTGTTGGTAAAAAAGCTAACCATTTTTTTAAGTAAAACTTCTTTACGCACGCTTGACTTGGGGAGTAATATGGTGAATGCATGACGAGATCGTTACGAAAAGTGTGATCGGGTGAGGCGAACGGAAGTTGAGAGGGAGATATAAGTTAGTGAAGACAGAACGAGAGATAGTTACGTTTCGTATATTACTGTAGGGACAAGAGAGAGAGGTGCGAGCACACATTTTCTTTCTCCCTTTCTCTCATAGCCAGTGCATGAAATATATATATATATATATATATATATATATATATATATATATTTATATATATATATATGCGAGTTTGCTAGCGTTTTGCGAACGGTGTTTTTTCATTATTTTGTAATTTCATTTCGTTCTTTAACAATTTTATAAATTATTATTATGTTCAATACATTAAATATTCTACGTTTAAAGTGAATAAAATTGTAAATTAATTTTAAAGTTCATATTTTGTGAATTAGAAGTTTTACTTCAGTTGTATGGTCTAAAGCACACTCGTTTTTTTACATTGAAGTCGTGTTTTGAACCTTTTTTTTATTTCATATTTAAAAAATCTTTTCTGGATTGGATAGGCTTTTTAAATGAGATGGATAGGCTTTTTAAAACATTATTCTAAACATTTTTGGCCATACTCTTTTAAGACTTAATAATTCGCTTATTTTTCAATCAATTTAAGTAATTACTTCAATACTCTCATAAAATAAACTTATATGACGTAATTCCGGACGAAACCGCTAGCGTTATTTAGGTCTAGGTTGCGTCGTCTGCATTTGTCAGAAGCCAACACTGGTTAGGCATTTATTTCAGTTCCTATTTCCCGCTCACTTCATCTCTTTTCATTGTTTTCAATATTCTTAGCTACGAAGTTAAGCAACAGAACATGTAAATAACTTGGAATAAATTACGCTGGAAAATGAAGAGAAATGTCTGAAAAGTTATTCTATTCAGATTTTCTTCATCCCTTGGAAATTTGAAGTTTCGTAAACACGTAATTGTTCATTTATTTGTGAGTAAATGGACATAACGACTTAATTAAAGTCGTAATGACACAAATTTATAATAATGGGATATTAGACATTCAGCAACGTACATTTCAAATATTGCTTCTTCAAATGTGTCTTCCTCTGTTCCCCAATTTAAATTGAAAGTAAGGAATAAATTATAGAAACTCTTTATAATTTGTTTCTGTTAGGTTACAACATGCAACACTCATCCACTTTTCTGTTGTTTATGGAATGTTATAAAAAAATTCTGATAACTTTCGATAGAATATATAAACAGATTGACGTTCGATGTTATTTTTAGTTAGCAATTGAGTTTCGACCAAGAAGAACTCTCTCGTTAATAAATAAACTAAAAAATCATAGCTGTACGAATTATATAACTCACACGTTAATAATATTTTCTTCATGAATTGATTCTACTATTATTATATCAAATAACAATGGCGCAAAAAAGGACTTCAAATCAATAAAAAAAACTTATTTAAAATAATGCATTGTTCCAATTTATCGCAAAAAAAAAAAGAATATATATATATACATATATATATATATATATATATATATATATATATATATATATATATATATATATATATATATATATATATATATATATATAAATATTGGCTAGTGTATAATTGAGTATATAATTTGCACTGTCACTTGATGTCTAGAAACCTCACCTGAAAAATTAAGCTGGGATAGGTAATTCAGTTTGATTTAAAATATTCATTTATAAAACATTTAACGATACAGCAATACAGCACGTATGATACGATATGTGAAATTTGGAAGGAAATATCGAATCCTGGAATGATGTTAGGAAGCGGAAGGAATAACACAATTTTCATTTGGCGTAAGAATAGTGAATGGATACCGCAATTCGTACAAAACTACTTTAAAATAAATATATTTTAAAGTATAGGCTGTGACTTATCGTTATATTATTAGGAATGAAGGAATTTGTGATCGATCCTCAGATGTTCTAATGCAATAAAGTGGAGGAAAGACATATAATTTGAATACATTTATAAAGTTTCACACTGATAAACCGTGCATGTATCGCACTTGGTTTATATTTTTTTAAATTTAATAATATTTAAAGTAAATAAATTTTAAATCAGGTATTTTATATCACCTCAAATCCTTATTGGCTGCGGTGATTTCGGCGCGAGTCCGACTCCCATTTTTTTATTTAATACTGTATTAAGTTTCGTTCCGCTTTGGCTCATGTGGAAAAGGGAAAGATGGTGATATAGTTTAAAAATAATATTCTCGTTCATGATGTTAGCTACTGCTACATCTTTTATGAAAAAATATGTCATATTTAATTCCGCGACACAGGTTTCATGTATTCATAATAATTAATTAAATTAAGTGCGAGAGCAAGATGAAGAAAGAAACGATTTCACTTTTATATTGAAAATATTATTATAAGCAGTATTGTACAAATTTGCATACTTCTTGGTGTAATCCATTATATAATGCTCCGCAACCAAATTTATAAAAACGAAACCATTAACTAGTTATACGTTTGTTTGACTCACGATTTACCAAAATCCTAAATTAAAATGATTCTCTACGTAAGTACTTTAGCGTTAATCTCAAAATGAGTTTTTTAATTGTTGAAGTACTTTTTTAATAGCAACCGTTTAAATAATCATTTACATCAAAATATTTTTTTTTAGATAAAACGATAAAAAGAAAAAAATTGCCCCAGATTTCTATAGTAAAAATAAACAAATATAAAGTTATATAGTAAAAATAACAAAAATTAATTGCCTGAAGCCTAGACATTATATAATGTATCAAAACAATCTTTGCAGGCTCAAAAATGAATTTGTTAGTAGAAAATTTATAATCAAAACAAATACTACATCAAGCAAACAGACCTTAAATGCTAGTATATAAACTTTGAATTATTATGTAGTAATAATTATTAAAATTTGAGGAATTTTATTTTATTTGCAACATTTTTATCGTTGCGATTGCAGTGTTTGACTTGCGCATTACGATAAACTGATTAACTAATGCTAACCTTTAAACGTCTATTGCAGTTACTTTAATAGGTTTGAAATCATTTTGTGAATTTTAACTCCGTTGTAAAAAATAAAAATTAATTCGTTTTAAATTATAAGATGAATAACATTTGTAATTGAATGTTAATTTCGGAATGGAAACTCATATTTGACAGAAGTTTTTTATGGAGCTTATACATATGGCGATAAAAGTATAAAAGTTTATAATATTGTAATTTTCACTAAAGTATTAAAATTGAAATAACTTTTAATACTGTTACCGAAATATCAGATAAAAGAAATAAAAATATATGTTAAAAGCAGGATGACATCATTGAATGACACACTAAATAAAGAAATGGACATAATATCGCGGAATATTAACTCAAAGTGCGATACAATAGTCGACAAAGATTGTTAGTCAAAATGCAATACTGAAATATATTATGTTGGTGATACACAGATTATCAGATAGCAGGTATTAGCAAGTTAAATTAAGTGCAATATTTGAAGATATTTAAGATTTTAATAGATAAAAAAAACATCATATGACCATATGAGGTGGAGATTGTGGCTGACGTAGTTCCAAATAAAAATACGATAGATTCAAACAATATTTTTAACCCTGTGATATTATTAAATCTTCCACCAACTAGTTAAATTGGACGAAAATAAAATAGCACATATTTTCATATGCCGTACCTTATCTTCATGTTTCAGGATTTCTTTTAAAATTCTTTTAGGTACACGTCTTCCTAAACAATCTCGTTATTAGACTATTGGCATTCTACTTGTGAAAACTTGTCTTCATAGCAACAAACTGATCTATTTTAACTAACGACGAACAAAAGAAGCCACGTCCTTACTTAAACGTCGGACACTTGACTTGGTACCACTTTAACGTTAATAAACGAGATAGACGCCTCTATACTTGCTTTGAATTTAACCATCTGGAAAACTGTCGTTTTTAGAATTGCCTAGAAATTTTGTCGTCATACGAAAAGTTTAAACACTATCCGCAAAAAATACGACGTATACTTCTTAATTTTATTGACGAAAGACTGACAACGACAACACGCAAGGTGATTGACAAAAGACTGACAACGACAACAAATTGGCGCGTGGCGGCCCGAACCTTTCGCCTTCCACACGAACGCCGCCGCGCCGACCGTCGTCATCCGGCTGGATTACAGCGATCACCGAATAAGCGGGAGTCCGGATTAAGTAAACTCCCCCACCCCTCGTATATATATATATATATATATGTATATATATATATATATATATATATATATATATATATATATATATATGTATGTATATGTATATATATATATATATATAAATATATATATATATATATATAAATATATATATATATATATATATGTGTGTGTGTGTGTGTGTGTGTTTGTGTGTGTGTATGTATATAATATACGATAAAAAAGATACAATAAAAAGTGTGCAAAAAATACACAGTAAAAAATATAAAATCAGAAAAATAATATATACGTCCGCAACAAGAATGAAATGATTGAATTAATTTCATTTTTATGCATTAATTTAAACATAAAACTAAATACACACAAAACAGACAATATCTACAAACAGTATTATGAAAGACAAAACGTTTATGTGATTTTAGCCAATTAAATTGTTGCCAATGTTCTTTACTTATTTTCCTTCACTTTTTCAAGATATAAAGGGAAAACTACATGATAAAAGTACTTCGAGAACTCTTAGCTAGATAATATTAAATCCATCGTATAGTTCTTTATATGTATGAAAAAATAGACAAATATTTCGAAAGCTATAGATTCCTTTTGAACTGATATCAAGAAAAGAAGATTTCAATCCAGCGTGGTCCCATGTAAATTTGATTAGTAACTGACAACAAAAATCGAAATTATAGAATATAATTCCTCAACAACGAACAGCACAGCTACCGTAATCGAGTTTGGATGATACAGGTATACTGATAATCTAATAATGACGTCTTTAAAGTTTTAACGCGACTAACGTTGCAATAAATGTGTTCTTTAGGAAAATCATGATGATGGAGCCGGAAGTTGTTCATGGGAATCTTTCAGTAATAAGTAAATGCATCAAGTTTATACTCGTTCGACTCGTCTTCACCTATGCAAGGAAATAACAAATTAAATAGGTAGGTACGTAAATATATACAGGTTCATAAAAGGTGTGGAGCCAATTAGTTATTAGTAAGTATAGGTATAAACAAAGGAATGAAGTTAAATACAACATCAGTAGCTCTGAAGCTATAGATGAATAAATATACGTAGGGACATTGAAAACATAAAACAAACAGAAAATTCGTAGGCAGGTGAGTAAGCATGTACACTAATATTTCAAAGCATGAAGTGATTAGTATATTAGGACTAAAAATAAATTAAAAATATTATACCATTTTAGCAATTGTTAAAATAATAGAATATCTTTTTTAATATTAGTTTCATATATTATTCAAAATACAATTGTTATATGATACTCACAAGGGAGCGGGTTTCAAAATAAATTTATTTGAACGTACAAAAATAAACATTTTAAACGTTGTCGCCGCCGTGGTGTGTTGGATTGATCACCAGGTATACGGCCTTTGACAGCGCGGTACACCGCGGAGCCCCAGGTTCAATTATCGAGCGGGACTGGACTGGTGTTATGATTGGCTATAAAATATTGTATCAATGAGATATATTAAAGTGGAAATAAAAAATCCATCCATCCACGCGACCCTTCCGCAAACGGCGGCCGCTGTTAAATTAAGTGAAGTGGATCGCAGAGAAGCAAAATCTTTATAAAGCTGAAACGTACTTACCTTATTAATATCAGCCTCCAGTTTCTATCGGATAAACATTGTTGTTTTTAATATGTGTAATACCAACCGCCTTAGAAATGTACAGAGCACCACGTTAGTACTTAGTTATTAAAATATTCGTGCACTAAATTAACAAGAGGTCCCTTCGGAATATTGAAAAATCTTATTATTTTGTCATTATTTTATTTTGGATACTTATCATTACTCATATATTTTCATTACAAGAAAACACCTTCAAGTGCCAAGGTTGGAACATGTTTTACAATATCATATATATAATTTTAAAATAGAAGAAATGATGTAATCAAAACATTAAAATTTAAAATTCGTTTAGGGTATCAATTTAAAGAGTAAGTTGCAAAGATTTTAACAAATACAATTTTAGTACAATAGACAATGAGTCTAAACTTCTTTGCTTTTTAGGAATTTACTAAATTTTACGTCTATTAAGACAAACTAAGCGATATATTTGCTAGCTGAAATATAATATTATTATTTGTAAATAGTCCAGTACACGTACGGATACATGAGACGGCAACGTCTATCAGTACATAAAAGATTATTTTAAAATCTAACCAAAAGAATAAGTAGTCGTAATAAGACATATACAAATGTTAGGAGAAATAATAATAATAATAAGCCGTTTATTCCCATAACACCGTTTTACTGCTTAAAACCTGCAGGTTGGTTATAAAATAATATTGAACTTTACGCTGTTTTGTATTTATAATTGACTTATTAGGTACATGTTATTTAATATACTATTTTCAGGAAATAATTAAAGAAAATATATGTTTATATAATTAAATAATAAATTTACGGAAATAAAAATTTAATTTTGAGGATGTTTATCGTATTTTATTATTATTTTTCCATGTATAATGGCTAAACATTTACTGACCACAAGTCCAAGTATGAAAATACATAACAAAAAATCAAGGAACGAATTATAGCACGGCTTCTTGAAAATGACTTAAAAAATATTGAAGGTGCATCTGTTAGAGTTCATAATATTAAAAGCGATTTAAGCAGTGAACACAGCAACCACTGTACTGACACCAGTCATCATAAGAACATCAACTATATTATGTAGGTAAACACAAACAAACGAAATGGAACCATAATCCATGCGTTTCTAATCTGAAGACGAGATCTCATAATATTACTACTGATAAACAATGGATAAAACTAATGAATGATTTCTTCCTTTTGTAGTGAACAAATACTGATCGATATAATTGGATATACGAATATATATATATATATATATATATATATATATATATATATATATATATATATATATATATATAAGAAAAATTAAAAATAAATTTGCGACGAATTCTAAAGAGATTGATATCATAGAAGTGAAAGCGTTTTTTGGTATTTTACATATGGCTGGTATAAAAAATAGGTCTCTTAATTTTAAAGGAATGTGAGAGAAAGACGGTATAATTCCTGATATTTTTCGACCCATAATGAATAGTACTAGGTTTCTTTTTCTGATAAGAACTAAGATTTGATTATATTCACACCCACTGGGAAAGATCCGTATATGACTATCTCGCTCCGCGAAATATTTGATTGTTTTGTTGCAAAGTGTCGACCTAATTACCAGGTTGAATAAAATGTGGCTATCGATTAAATGTTGGAATTGTTTTGAGGTTGCTGTAAATTCCGTTTGTAAATTGCGAATAAAACTGCCAAACACGAAATAAACGCGTATGGTTTACGTGATTTTTGACATCAGTAATTTAAAAAAGAAAAGTATTTGGTTGCTGTTCTGAGTAATTATACTGTACACATTTGATAACACTGCTTCAGCTATCGTTTATCTTAAGATATACTGATTGCAGGGCAAATATATATTTTTGATCGATTTCATTGGCTGACGAAATACTAAGCAAGCGGACAACTCTGGTTGGCACTCTTAGGAAGAATAAAAAAAATTCTCATTTGTTTCTGGATACCAAAATAAGGTCAAAACCTAGTAGCATCTTTGGATTTCATATGAGTAAGGTTTTGTTTCTTAAATAATAAAAGGAAAACATAAGTTGTTCTTATAATTAATACACTTCATGACAGTGATTGGATTGGTCCAACTATTGGCGAAAACGCAAAACCCGAAATCATCTCCTGTTATAATCAAAGAAAAGGGGGATCAATGTGGCAGATTATCTCAAAGTACTCTTTGACTAGAGTAGCATGCAGATGGCCACTGAAATTATTTTTTTTATTTTAAGCATTACTTGAATAAATAGTCAAATACGCAAAAAGAAAACACAAATGTTATTATTACTTGTTGACAATACTTGACGCTAATGACGCTGGCAAATTAAGCATAGGAGTACAATACAAAATCTATCGTATCCTCTTCAGCAAGTTATAAAAGGTTCCAGGAATGAACCTGAAATTTTAGATATCGAGAAACACAACAGTATCTTTGAAGTCTGACCAAGTCGCAAAAATTGAGAAACAAAGAAAGCATGTATTTACTGTAAACATTGTTTGTGTACTGAGCATGCTCTTACGTTATGTGATATATGAAAAGCTAGAATATATGAAGAAGATTATTATACTAAATTAGGTAATTAGGAATTTTTTAATGTTTTTTGTTCCTATTTTTTTAAGTGCCTTATAAAGACTAAAAATTGTATGTTCCTAATTTGGTTCCACAAATAAACGTATTATGATTATTTTATAATTCAAATAAATATTTCAATTCGTAAAACATAAGTCTTTCATTACTAAACCAACAAAAATTTATATGATTTAAGTACATTTTCGACTACATATTGAATGTTAGTAAAATGCTACTCATGCAAATGCTTGTGTAAGTTTTAAGGGCACGAGTGCTTGTGGAATAACTTTGGATTTGAACACTGATAGACCGAACAGTGATAATATTGGATTCGAAGATTGATATATGGATGCATAAGTGTTCGTTTTGGGCTTATTTTAAAATTACACATCATAATTCAAAGAACCCATTTACGACTTTTTTATTTAATTAGCTACACGATCTTTCGTGATTTTTTTTTATTATTTTAATATTAAGCGTTTAACAATTTAAGTTTGAATATTCTATTTAACATAATAAAATGTACAATATCCCATATATTAAATTGTTTTACTTAAATATGTTTCAAGACAAACCTGCAAATATATAAACTCGTCGCTTTCGTACATTGACGATCAACAGAATAAGTAGTCAATAATATATATTCAAATTAAGAAACTAAATTATTTTGTTTATGTAAACATTTCTTTGCTTCGCAGTTTCTAGCGCGCCACTCATATCTCTATCTCACTCGTCGAAACGAATCAGGGGAACAGTATCCACTTCGTTTATTTTCGTTCATTTTGAATTCGAGATAAAATGTTTTAAATGTCAAACGAGACAACATAATTATATGGGATCATTTGGAACACAGCGATGTCTCGGAACAATGAGTCGTTTCTGTAAAGGAATACACACATCTACATGAAACTAAATATTGCTTGTGTATTTGCAGGATGCCCCGTTTTTCACTTTTTATAAGATCAATTCTGCAACGCCTCTTTCGGGAAGTTGATATTATTGTAATTTCTGTAAACAATAAGAGAGCAATATAAATAATACTCGACTCAAATATTAACAATTTAATTGAGACTATTCGAATGTAATTTTTTCAAACCTTTTCATCACTATTTTGAAACTTTCTTCATGTCCCAAAAATATTCAGTCATTTTGTTCAATTCTCAATTTTTAAGGAGGATAATTTAAGTACATTGACGACTTCTAAAGTTGCATTTTCCTCTAAAATATTATTAAAAATATAGTTAATTCAAAACAATTATTTAAAAAAAAGAGAGTGAAAATAAGTGAGTCGTGAACTTCTTATTTCAATGACAAGGAGAGAGGGGGCATATCCTACTGACTTCTCAGTCTCATTTGCTCTCGTAGAATACAAAGAGCATTACTAAAATTATAGAATAGCATTACTAAATACAAAGAGCATTACTAAAATTATGTCACAACCCCGTAAAGCTAAACTTACCTAAACGTTAAATTTAAACTTTTTAAATTTATTAATTTTTAAAATGTCGGTACACTATTCGCGTTTTCCATAAAGTACGATCATCTTAGAGATAAAAAAAAATATTTAAGAGTTTTTATAACAAGGTTATTGTTTACAAAACCAATTCTGAATGCATAGTTTCTGAATATTCCTGAAACAAATTTTTATAGTATATGGCATTTTTATTCATATGCAAGCCCGACTCATAAGTTAAGATGTAAACTCAATTTATAATAAACCCATTTTTGAAATACCTGAAAAGTGAAGTAACTGGAATTAGTCTTGGATATTTGTTGGTACTGAAAGAATTTTTTTTTTCAAGTAATCGACAAGTCAATATAATTAACAAGCTGCTAAAGCACACATCACAGCTAACTTCCGCACAGAAGAGCCGAAGGAAATTCTTTATGCACTTATCATAAATAGTTACGCGACACATCCTGTTCCAAACGCTTTGTGACCATTATTTCTAAAAGAGACTATTTCGGAGACAAAATTTCTTCTCTGTTAAGGATTTAATTTAATCTTCGATATAAAAGAGTTATGTGATTCACAATGTTATACAATATTTTAGAACCAGTTTAATTTTTTTTGAATGTACACAGCTATTTAGCAGTCTTTATTTTGTTCGGAAATATTATTTATATGAATTAAAATATCTTATTGTCTTCAAATGACCTAACGTTATTCATTATCTGTATTATTTCTATTAGCAGAACTGGTTTTCGATTTATCAGCTGGAAGCTTCAATTCCTTTTTTAATAAAACAACCGATTTGAGATACAACCTTGGCTATTCAGTTTTCAATTTGAATAAGTGTGTGAGATTATTGCCTTACTTTTAAAATTTCATTAGAAAATCGTGTCGGACGATCTTAATTCGAATAATGAAAATTGTCACCTACTCGATTTCAATTATACGTTTCATCATCATTCTTTTGAGTGCTATATTAATAGCAATTTTATATATAATATTAATTAATTTAATAGCAATTTTTTCAATATAATCATTTTTAGAGATCCATACTTTAAAAGGAAAAAAGAAACGAAACCCGTGTGGCATTACTTACGTACTGATCAACCATAATCGTTTTTTCTTAGAAACATTTGACGAAGAAATTTGTGATAAAATAAAGCATTGTGTAAAATATATTAACTCGTTTTAGATTGATCAAATGGAGTAATCAAAGATTTTCTTCATTTCATTTTTCATATAAATTGAATGAGCAAGTTAGAAGAGAGATTTTTTTTTAAATATTGCATATTATATATAGTCCTTTTAGAGATATTACTGAAAATTATTTCAAAAATATACCCCTCAGCCACCACTTCAAAATTGTTAAGGTTAATATTAAAAAAAACAGCTTCACTAGAATTTCATCAGAAAACTATGCCTTCAATTTGAAATCCCCTAAAATTTTTCAGAAATTCACGATTTTTCAGATCTACGTATTTCCGACAATATATTTACATGACGAAAAATAATATTATTTATAAATAGCTTTATAGAAACACAACATTCTCTTTGATGTACTAATGGGTCTAAATATATATACATATATATGTATATATATATATATATATGTATATATATATATATATATATATATATATATAAATATATATATATATATATATATATATATATATATATATATATATATATATACATATACCGAACGCTCATATTGTTGATTCTTCACTTATTTAACAGGCTCTATTCTTAAAACCCAAGAAATGTTTAGTAATAGTAAAACGAAAGTTAATAAACCTTTATAGAAAATGGCAGTCTTATAATAATTAAACAAGATACGTATTTTATATTTTCTTCAATATCAGAAGTATAATGGGGACGGTGGAACTCTATTTGTTTTAAAATTTGTTTAAGTTACAATTTTTACATAGAATAAATAGGCACATTTTTAAAACGTTTACTTATTTTTAATGCAAGGAATTAATGATTAACTTAATAATTATCTTAGTAACATGTATATGACATGTTACTAAGATAATTATTAAGTTAATCAAGTCACCAACGTCGAATAAATAGTCACAAAAATCATCATTATCTATTAGAATTTTGTTTTAATTTTTAAAAATATGTAGGAGACAATAATTTATTTTATAGAAATCAAACATAGAAGAAACTATTTTATGTTTTACAAACGAAATGAATCCTTTATTTATAGAATTTTCAGTATCCGTCAAAGCAAGTCCGTCAAAGCGGATGACGCACTTAGGATAGACATGAGGCGTATAAAAAATAAAATGCTGGTTTGGCGCTATTTTTTGCTTCAAAAATATCCATACCAATATTTTTGAGTGTTAACTATTAAGATTTATTCGGATTAATATTACATATCAGAATGAGAAACGTCAAATCAGCTCTACGGCAAACGGTTTCTCAGAAAAACATTTTAAACATTTTTAGCCATGTACTATACATTTGCGGAAAATTCTAAAATAAATCATTTTTTTAAAAATCGTAAGTCCCCACTAAAAATTTAAAAAATCGAGAACATAATTTACTCCGTATAAAATTGTTGTATAAATATTCTGAAGTGTTAATTAAACTGTTGAACATTCTTTAACATGTGCTGAATTATAATTTAATTTCCTACCTCTACCAGTGTCTGCGAAAATAGCTCTAACCGGTGCATAGATGAACAGACACGTGAACGATTTTATAACAATAGTATTGTTTTTCTCTGAATAGATACTATAGTAATGTTCATTTGGAACCCATAAGAAAGAATAATGTGAACTGCTTACAAAAACAAAATGATCATATCACATTGTAGACGTCAAGAATTAGTGACATGGAATACTCGGTATGAAGATTTCATTGGGACCATCAACATATAGCAATATGTATCTTAATCACATTCAATAAATTCCATATATATAAATACCCGACAAAAGCGGTTCCAATTTCAAACCCCGGCTTACAATCGTTCTTGCAACTTTAACAATTTATTCTCCGACCGTTTATCTCTTTACCTTCATACATTTTTTTCATACATTTCCCTCACACTCATTTCCTCTGTTCCGAAGACAAAATCCAAATCAGCCACAAAAAAGAAAAACATCATTAAACATTATTTGATTTATCTCTCTGTATTTCTCTAAAACTTTTCTCAGTATTAATCTGGCGTTGTTAAAGTCATCGCCATCAAAGTATCTTCATGAGCTTTTGTCTTCCCTATTCGGTAGATCTTTCAGTTCATTTAAATTGACATATATTTAGAATTAATTTCCCAAAGCCTTGGAAATGAACTTAATGTGAAGTTTTATACACTTTTTAAAAGAAATCTGTCTAAGTTTTGAAAACAAAATCATTGCCAACGAAGTAAGGAAAACAATTTATCTACATAACAAACTAATAAAAATACCAACATAAATATCTAAAAAAAATACCTATTGTTCTCAAAATTCACCGTTATGCGACCGTTATGCGACTGCTCTGGTCTCTCATCTCTTAGCTTGCAAATTAATTTATAATAGGCGCACGTTACGGATTTATTCAAGTTTACTTTAACGATGTGTTTATTGATTCATTTAATGAATCTATCGTAACATCGGTAATACGATAAATATACTACTCATTTATATCTAACCAACCGTCAGCAACAGACGAAGAAATATATAGCTCTGAAGTATATGGAAAATACGAAGACAAAGTTACTTGATTGAGATTTCATTACACCGAGATATCCGGTAAAACTTAATATAAAGGAAACATTCAATACTTCGCTGGTATTGTAAATATCCTTCTATCGACGTCAACAGACGTATCGAATAAAACGAGGTAGGAAAATGATAGACTACGGGCGGCAATATTTGAGAGTCTGTTTGACGTTGACGAGTTATTCCACGTGACTTGACTCCATTACGATAATCCCAGCAAGTTGCCCCAGATGAAATTATGTTCTTAAAATCTCACATCGTTTCCCCGGAATGGTTTTACTAATTTGAAGGATTATAAACATAATATTTCCTCTTTTATTTCAAGCAGCAATAAAAATCAATTTCAAAGTTCTTCGAGGTCACCACCGCGGTACGTGTATGTGATATAAAATAAAGATTTAAAAGGTATACAATGAAATAAATTGTGATTTTACTTTAATACCTTCTTCTAATTTTTTTATATTTTTTTTTAATGGCTGCAACCTAATATGTAAGTTCTAGAATACGAATTCATCTAAAAGCTTATTCAAATACAGCTAATTATGTCGAATATACAAAAAGTCTAACTTACTAATTCAACTTCAATACAAGAACAGACAATTTTATCCGATTGTCAATTAAATCTTTTTCTTTTTCTTTCCAAACTGCTGTGTTCTAGTTCGCAGAGCCCAGGTTTATTAAAATTTCATGTCGTCTTGATAAATCTTTCATAAATATATACTGCACCAAACTGATAGTGAATTCTTAACATAACGCTTCCATTTTTACCTATTTATTTACAATTCCTTATAAATATTACAAAAGGAACGCAATTACAACAAGCTCCTCGCAAGATAATTATCCCTTGACGAAATTTATGGAAGCACGTATCGCATAAACTTTCCAACTTACGATATAAACGATCCACTCTAAAAGGTCAATTACATCTTTAGCAAAGACGAAATCACCTCTGACGAGACCGGCGCCATTAGAGCCACACGCAGCATCACTCCATCACGGAAAAACGAGGATTACAAATGATGCCGCTTCAGCTATTCCTTTTTGAGAGTAATCCGTTGTGTCATTTAGCGTAGTAGTAATAAAATATTGCGTATGTATATCTGAATTGTAATGAAAATTATTATTAAAAAAATCCTTACGTTTATATTCCGAGTTCAATATTTCGCAATCCTTTTTTAACTTAGTTTATTTCCAGTTAACGATAAACATAATACTTTATTTAGGACTAAATAATACAACAATGCCAATAATGTACTTCAGTCGTAAATCTACGCAACTTTGATTGATTGATTGACAATGAATAAAAAGTACACTTCACATTATGTCTAATTGGGGCTTAAACATTTCTTTCAAGTTTTATCTTAAATTCCACATATCATTTTTTGTCCAGATAACCACAGTTCAATATTTAGTTTCCCCAATTAAACGACAATAATAAATGAAGATCATTGTCTAAATTTATATTTTACCCTTCAATATTAAATTATATTTTACCCGTCAAAAATTAATAGTAATTCTCTTTTTCCCCAAACTGAAATTTGATGAAATACTACAGATATCTGTATGACATTGAACTTCCGATAAAATAACAACCATAAGACAACAATAGATTATCTTCTTTTCCATATTCCAGAAAGATATGTGTTTGAATCACAATGAAGCTTTTAAGGAATAGGGATGCCTTATAAGTTTGCCCTTTGTGAAGAAGTAAATATGAGTTATTTGTTTATGGTAATTTCTTAATTTTTACTTACAAAAACAAAACTGAGTGGTTAAAGTGAATTAAAATAGGTTTTTTTTTCTATTCATCATTTTACCTTTGAACTGCTTCATCCGTAACGATGCACTAACTCATCATGAGCATAAGAGTCGTGAAGGTGCTGAAGTATGTATGATATTATATATTTCGTAATTTTCAAATAACTATACTCAAAATGAAATGTATTTTACATATATGCGTAATTATATACATAACTCATACATACATAACTCATAATTATATACATCAGTCGTATGCATTTTGTACGATAATATTTACTACAAAACGGTCAACATTATACAATATTAAACCTTAAAGCAATTATACTACTAAAAGCGTATTGAAAGTTTATCGCTAATAGTTCTAAATAATTGGTATAGTTACATAATATGCATGTTAGGAATTGGATACGGTAGAAATTGGTTAGGCTAATTTTTTTTAAGAAGTGATTTATGTACACTACTTAATTTTATACTTCATATAACCCTCCCGATAGTGCCTCTAATTTTTTTGACTTATAAATATGTCTCTTTCTGTATTCTAGCGTAACAAATAATTGAAACCACTGACATTTTTTTCTATGTATACCTCAAAAATAAATAACAGTAAAGCAATAAGTGCAATTCATTATAAAAATCCACTGTAAATTTCCACTTTGTAACTCTTCAATACATTATTATAAAGCTTAGTTATGTTTTATTTAATTTTGTATGTTATAGAAAATAAGGGAGAAAAAGACAGCCCTTAAGAAACTAATGTCGTCTATTCAAATTATTCACATTTCATTCTATTATAACAAAAATATTTAAGAAACAAATTGTTCGCAAAAAGGTTTAATATAAATACCAGAGATATAACAGAAGTGACATAACGGAAGCAGAAACGGAAACAGATCTTTAGTGAAAGTTACAGCAGAAATAGAAGCAGAAACGGAAACAGAAGTCGATTAGTAATACTAAAAGCGAAGTAAGGTTATATATTATTTATTTAAAAATGAAAAGAAATTCTACATAAGAAATGAGTTACATCAACGTGTAGGTAGGTATTTGTTTAATAAGTATTACAAAAAAATATTAATAATATAAAAGTTATGAATTGCACAATTTACTTTAAAAATAAAAATTTAGCAGCCCTCTCTCAGTCTAATCCACTCTTATTTTCATTATAAATTCCGTTGAACAATTGTTCGCTTGCGCAACTACTAGATGGGGCTGAGAAAACATCCCAAATTATGGTAATAAAATTGAGTATTCGTGAGCGTTTATTTGCCACCAAATGAAAGGATTTTCCTTTATTAGAAGTGTTTTTTTCCTTCTTGTAATTCTGCAGCACCGGTTGATGAGAGTAGTTTCTATTACCAAGTAAACGCCAACATCTTACACTACCAGAACTTAAAGTAGATTACAATTCCAATTAGTATCGAGTCTTAGTCCTCGATGGCTGAAGTTCATGGGTGCTTTCAATGGCATAATTATCTTTCTTTCTCTTAAGATGAAGAGAAGCAACACAATGCGTCATTTTCTTTTGTATATAAAATTGTAATTAATTCTGATTCAATCTCCTTTTTGATAATCTTATTAAACATTTCATTTTACATCGTGATTTCAAATATGTAGAAAGAGCACATAAAACATTGTTGGCCTGATTACTAAATCTTTTAGTTTCAATTTTTTTATTATTTTTTAAAGGCACTTGATAAGTTAATTTAAGAGCCCTCCATTTCCAAAGCACTTATAATAACTTATATAAGTGTTTAATACCCTCGTGACTTTTTCAACTTCTTCGAAAAGTCTTATTATCTTGACGTATTTTTAACGTTTAACCAATTCTCCGAAGCTAGTGTCATAATTTTTTCTTCACTGGGGCATGATAGAACGGAAACTTTAATTGTTGCAGAACGCTCCATTATAAAAAATATGTGTGTGTGTGTGTGTGTGTGTGTGTGTGTGTATGTGAAAAAATACCCCTTCTTTTATATCAGTGTGATATGGAATATGAATACCTGGGCTACTTACCCAGTTGGAGAGTCTTTCACAGCACCTAATGAAGATTGACGGAGTGTACTAGTATACATTTCCAATTTTTGCAACTTTTTTTGTGCTCTCAGGTAATGATTAAAAAGATCTGTTTTAGTAACAAGTTTAATTCTGTATACGGTGCAATAATAATCGCCAATATCTGGTCACTGTAACTACATTTTAATCATATTTCAATCTGTATCAAATATTACGCGATGAACTGTAGTTTTTTTTATGCCCACTCCTAAAAAAAGCCTGTGATTTGACTGAAATAGATTCACCAGTATAACGTTTTTCCATAATTTCTTGTTTAAAAAAATGACTGATTATCGAAATTATTGTTTATATCGTGTACGATTTAATTAAGTAAAGAAACGCCTGCACTCATGTCTGATCAGATTTCACTTGTTAATGAAATTTTTTCGAACTCTCCCAACATCAGTTTTATTCTGTAATGTATGATAAATTGTGCAAATGGTCGTAATACATAGGTAGGTTATAATTCTAATTAGTATTTACGTTACGTTCTAATTTGATAAATTGCACCATTTCTGTAAAATAAAACTCGGTATTTTTCAATCCATAATAAAAACGTTATACTACAACATTTTAATAGATCGTACAATATGTATATTAAATATATTTCTCATTTACCTCGATCGAATATAACCTACGTATAAATCCTATATCCGAAAGTCCATTTATCGAAATAATTTGCAGAACTTTACGATTTACACACCTATTATTTATGTATAGACGGGGAAATATATATATATATATATATATATATATATATATATATATATATATATATTTATTATACGGGTCGTACCAACCCTTTATTTTACGCGTCGATTCGGTATTGTTAATTTTGTCAACTTGTATTTTGTATTTAATACGTATTTGTTATTATTACCTGTATCGAAGCTGTCAGTACGATATTTAACATAAACGCAAGTGAAATCGAACTAATATGTACTGCAAGTACTGAAGTTGAAAAAATATGTACTGCAAAACTGTTGTAATTTTTTTAGCTTTCTCAAGCTTATAATTTTCCGGATAATTTATTAAAACTTTTCATACATGTCTACATTCATTTTCATGTCTACATTCCTTTTCTTTGTATGTAAAGAATTCTAATTAATGGATTCTAACTCAGACTTGACCGTTATAAAATTTCAAAAGTTCTAATTTTCTTTCAAAATATCAATTTTTTTATGATTACACTATTTTCTTATAGTTGAGAAAATTAACAGACTTTTTTAATTTAGCCATTTTAAAAATTAAAAAATTTTTTTTTTTACAATTTTTACTTTTTTTAAAAAATTAGCATATTTTAAATTTTAAAACAAGTCCTGCAAGTTCCAAACTTTTTTTTCTTTTTTTGTTTTAACATATTTCTAATTTAACTACCGTTAAAATAGAATATCTCGTAAGGAAAGATGGTTCAATCCATATTTTATTGTTCTGTTAGTAGTAACATTTAAAAAATAAAAGACAATAAAAACAAAATGTACCTTTATTTTGAATGCTATTTAATAATTTTTATTAAAATTTACATCTAAAAGTTATTTCATTGAACTCCTTTCCACATTATGTCAAGCCTTTTTAAGATCATGTCTATCAGAAAACTTTAATACCTCTATTACCAATATTTTAGTAACGGTCATTTTCACTGTATTACGAGGAACGGTCTAAGTGACGGTCATATAACTATGCTACGGGAAAAGAACTAAGGGTCTCTCGTGAAAATAAGATAAGGTAAAAAGGTCTTCTAAACGAGACTGCAATGCTCAGCAGGCTATAGACATGACGTTTAATTAGCATAACATTACCGCCCCCGCGCGTTTCAGTATCGTACCCAAACTTTACTGCGGTCACTCATTAGTATACGATTATATAAGCAATTGCCGTCTTACTTGCGTAGGTAAAGTTATTTTTATATAGATGTGAACATAACGTGAGCGTGATGTTGAGCTGAACGTAATGCAAATAATACCGCAAACCTAATATCACCTTTATTAAACCACAACATACAAATATATCTTGATACGATGTACTTTGTGTACGTTACGATGTATATACAGTTTTGTTTAGGACGTAGCCAAAGCATATCGAAACATTTGTGAGGCTCGCGGCGAGGACACTATAAATGAAAACACAAATCCTTTGTAGTTTCAAAAATTCAGAAGGGAAAATCCCTGCTACGACAGAAAGCCATGCTCATATGCGTAAATAATATCTGAAGAGAATCAAGATTGAACAAATGAACATTGAACAATTATCAGATGAATTTTTATTACACAAAATTTCAGTGTGTTACTCAAGCACACGATCACGGAAGAAAAATAAAAAACTTTTTTTGTAATAGAACAAATATTTTTTTTATTATTGTATTTTATGTATAATTATAAACATTTTATTTAGGCACATAATTATTTATAACAAATAGGTCACCGAAAAACAAACTCTTATTAACACGAGAGCTAGTTAATTCCATCCATTTGGTTCCATCTATTACTCTGTTATTTAAATTATTTTTATTTAGAAAAGTTTAACGAAATTTCTTCATTTTCTTTAATTCTATACAGTGATTGTTGCAAGTTAACAAGAACGTTTTAATGCAAGCTGGCTTGCGTTTGTCCGGAAATAAATTTGTATTGAATACAATGTATTAAAAACATTACCATGTTAAAATTAGAATATCTAAAGAGGACAAACGTCTAATATGGCGGAAGTTTTTGTAGTCTTGTTAAATATCTTCACAGCTGTCGTATTTTGGGTTAATCTATCTTCTTTAATTCTGATTCTCTTTTTTAATCTGATCTTTAATCTATCTTCTTTCTTTGAAAATAACTGGTATTTTTCCTATAAAATCTTATGATTCTCTCAAAGAGTATATGTTAATTATACAGGAAAGACAACATTTCTCGATTTTTTGTTGCTTTAATATATTGTTTCAAACTGAATTTTTTACTCCATTACTAAAGAAGTCGAAACAGAAAAATATTCGTGAGATTTAACAAAGAAACGGATATATTTTTTGTTATGGAGAAAGTTAATTCATATTCTTGAGTAAAATTACATTAGTAATAATAAAAAGAAAAGAAACCAAAATTACACCTTTGTATCAATAACATTTTCAAGATATTATTTATTCGCGCTTCTACGGATGCCTCGTTTCACGTCGAGTTCCCAAATTTCATGGAGCAAAACCGGCTTCACAGCAATCGTTGAGTCACGTATAATTTACGTATACATCTATTTTCAAATACCAAAACCGGTTGATCAATGAAAACCTAAATTTTGTCTTTCATTTAATTAACTTAGATACAACTGAATTGGACTAATTTATTTACATCTTACGTACGTAAATATCAGAGAACAGTAATGGTAGATTTTATGAATCAATTGTAATATGTAATGTAATGTAGACTCAACTAAAATCAACACTATATAAAAATCGTTATACAGGAGAAAGTATGAGCCTCGCCCAAGTAAACTCACTGATGAAGTGACATTTCTTTAATAGTTCACATTAGGTAATCGTCTAAAATAATCATTATTTATTTATAAATGTTCACTTTTTTTGGTATTCTGATTAAAACTATATTTTCACTAATTTATAGTAATATACTTAACAAATTTTCAATCAAACCTATTGAATAATTTTGGCGAATCACCAATAAATCAGCATTTTAATAAACTTTTCCCATTTTGGTCGATTAATGGTCAGTTTGAATATTCGCTTCGAATTTCGAAATAACCCTGTGAAGTTCTGTTCGGAACAAAGAAGAAGTAAAAGAAGTAAGAATAAAATTATTGGAAACACACGCTTCTTACAAGAGACCAATTAGTAAAACATATGAAAATAACATTTTTGATTATATTTTAAAATAACTCTTGAATCATACTCTGATGAGGTCTACGAGAGAACAAATTTTATCCCGATGTACGTACCTCAATCTGATCACAAATATTTTTTTTTATTTTTAATTATTGATGTAATTTGACTGCTCCTGTAAAATTGCGTGCAGAGTATTTAAATAGAAATTGGGAGCAAAAATATAGACTATCTAAAATTCTATACTATTAATGTTAATTGAGTTCCTGTTTACTCTTAAAGTTTTTTTTTGAAGTAGACTTTCGTAGTAAAACAGTTTGATAAGAAGAATAGTGTATAGAGTAATAAACGGTTTCAAAATGTACTGCAGTCGTTTACTTTAGGTTCATATGGTCTCTTGTTTTGATTATTAAATAGCGGCCTATATCATCAAAGTGTATTATAGTAATTTGGAAATAAGAAATAGCCGGATATCCGGATACCAGATAGTAATTTGTATATAAGAAAAGTCAAATAAATAAATGTTTATATAAACTGCTCGAAAGTATCAACGGGAAGTCTGATACTTGCAACCGAACGCGGTGAATGAATAAATTAATCTAGTAAATGGGAAATTGTTTGGAAAGGAATTAATTTAGGCTCATTAAATAATAACGAGTGTATAATTTAAATTTAATTTAGAAAGCCACATAGTTAAATTTAAATGTGTTAGATGTTAAAAAGAAATAAACATTGGTACAAAATTCTAGATATTCGCCTATATATTAGCAATAGAATCTGCAATATTTTCTATTAAATTTTGTCTGGCAAAATCTACTCAACCATGTTTTGGCTATAGCAGACAGCTTTCGAATACTAGAAAGTTTTATCGATATTTCCATTCGGTGACTAACATGAAGATTATGTTTGAAATATTGCCAAGTTTAGCGCCGAAGGATTCACTGAAGGTTGCTCAATTTTCTTTCCCGGAATATTTTCTATTTTCCTTTAATATGTTTTCTGATTTCACTTAGCTATAAGACGAAAATAATTTATAACCTTGTTTTCCTCTTGTTTGTAACGTTGTTTCCTTGTTAACCCGACTACCCCGACTGTTTTTTTCAAAAACCTCAATCGTTTATTTCAAATATTTTATTTGTTATTTTTCCATAAACATTGTAAACTTTGACACAGTTTACTTTGTTTATCTATGAAAAATGTGTTTGAAGCCGAATGTACAACAAATACACGTTGTACCTGATATACGGTTTAAGTTTTTCAGTGATCTTCGTAACAAAGTAAAGTATACTCTATAACAAACGACACAAAATGCCAAAACATTTTTTAAGTTACCATTAAACCATAAACTTTATATTTAATTTAAAACATGTTAAGCATAATATTTCACCAGAATCAACTTTTTTACTTATCATTTGCCATTTATTCTCAAAACTCATGCGGTGAGATACGACAGAAGCCCATACAATTTTATCATTCCATCTTATTATTTCGTGTCACATATAGCGGATATTTCGACATTTAACACACCTTTATGAAGTAGGAGACTCATGAGAGCTTTAACCATAAGACATACTGGTAGAGATTTCGTTTGATCTCGTTAGTAATACCCTCGTGTGAAAACTATATCGCAGTGACCAATCTCAAAAAAGCAGAAAGTACAATGTGCTCGTATTTAAAGGAATTTTGTTTGTAATTCTCATTCCGTTCAGCAATTTGGAGCTAAATGACTAAATCTGCAAACATGTTCTGAACAGACACTACCAAGAATTAACTGTGTGTATATTTATTATGTAAATTAAAACTACATATGATATTAAATATTCAATCACACTAAATTAACGAAATAAAATACTAGTATTTATTTATATATTTATTTCTTGAAAAGCCCAACTTACTCAAATCGTTGGACGTGTGGAAGCGTCATAAAAAAATAGTCATAAAATGTAATACAAAAATAACGAATAAGATAGAAAACCAGAGCAGTCGTAATAAATATCAGACTTCTTAGTGATCAACCATAGCAGTCTATGGAGCAGAAAAGAAATTCAAGACTGAGAGTATCTTGTGTTATTATGTTGACCAATAAATAGGTGAACACTATATAATATTCGCACGCGCTCTAAGCAGGTGAAATAAACTATAAAATCCTACTTAACTAATCGTTAAGCGCTACTGAACTCAAAATCGAAGAGTTGTGAACTTTATATTCCTTCATTTTTAATAATGCACGATCAAAAGCCATTTACGTCAAAGTGAGTTCTAAAGAATTACATTGGACTATGTCCTTTATCAAATCTAAAGGGCATGAATAAGGGTATGACGCTCGAAACGTGGTATAGGTACAGTATACTAATTTATTGCTTATTATATGTATTTCATTTTAGATTTCAATTAGTACACAAAACCTTACTATTACTACAAGATAACGCGTGATAAATATTAGTACTGCGGTAACTGTTTATAATTGATGCAAGCAAGTTAATGATAATAAAAAAAAATAAATATATTTTTAGAAGAATTTATGTCAATAATGTAAATAATATGAAGTTAAATAAACCAAGACAAAAATGCATCAGTCGCAGGAAAGGACACAGAGATAAAGAGGGTTAAGGTGTACTTATAAATTATCACAGGTAATGGGATTTCGGACGACGTCTAATCAGACGTCGAGGACGTACTTCTACAAATGGTTTTAGTTTATTTAAAAATGTTATAGCGTATATTGTAAATGATTCTCCTTGGAATGAAGAGAGATTGGGAGTATCTTCTTGTAGAATATTTTTAAAGACCATAGCTAAAAGTATTATAATTTGTAATGGACGTAGCGGGAGAAAAGGGTTACTGAGGATACTATACTTCACTCCACTTCAAAAGAAAATGTTTGTAGATAACCCAGTTTGAGAATTGAAACATGATTGGGACAAATATATATTCCTTCAAACGGTGAATACTTACTTCAACTATATATTATAATTACTATATTAATTCAATGTATTAATAGTATGAACTTTTAGTTTACTACTATGAATAGTGAAATTTAAATAAAAAATGGACTCTTTATTTTGATTACGGAAAAATAAGGCGTGTAAAATATTTCAAAAATGTATTCAAAATTTTGGTCCATAACACGTGTACACCATACATGATACTCATTTATTTAATAACGCATTAGAATAAGGCGCCTACAATGACAGTTTTTTATTTTTTTATTTAATATAAAACAGTCTTTAATTTCATTACATACGATACGATATCTGGCGTAACGATAATGAAACAATTATACATTATGACATATTATTTTCTGTTCGTATAAGAATATATATATATATGTATATATATATATATATATAAATATATATATATATATATATACACATATATATATACTTACTTCAAATAAAAATTGTAACAAAGCTTGAATATTCGGCGTTATTTATATGAACTTTCGGCATCATTTATAATGACTGTGTGCTATTAGAATTTACTTAATAGTTTTGAAACATTGGTTTACAAATATTACTAATACGCCTGTGAAATAAATAATAGACAATATTAGACGACGCAAATTCATTGCCTAGTATATGTTTCACAGGCGTCAAATATCAGGAATTTGTCAAATAATATTGGAGTCGTTATTTAGTGTTCCGGTAGAGCTCAGGTAAACGTCTAGCGAGGCCGATTTATCGTTATTGTCAGTTCACCAGTTTCGAGGATGCGGGTGGAGCGTTTTCGTGAATATTTGTAAAAATATCTCAAGGACTACCCACATTAAAAGATTTAATTCTTACAAGTCGCTCTTTTTATTTTTTACTCCCACCATACATGAGAAGAAGAAAAAAATTCATCAATGTTTATGGATATCTCAATGAAAGAAAATGTTTTCCATATTAATATTTTCGAATGCTAAACATTCATTTCTCACACAAATCATTATTAAAAGGTTACGTCTCCGTATCAACAAATTTCTGAGAAAAACGGATGTGACAGACAAACACGTGAATGATCTTAAAGAAACGGGACTAGAAACGAGAAACGAGAAATTTTAACAATTTGAGTTGGGATCGATGCGTAGGTATATTAACGTTATATACGGTTCACTAGTAGAACATAATTCAATATCCAAATTTGCATAAATGTAATTTTTAAATCTTTGAATTGAATGTCTTTTTTTATATTGCATATAACGTAAAAAAGGCGAAATTCATTTTTGTCAATGTAACACTTTTTAATTACTTAATAAATCTCTCTCATGGTACATGCAGGCCCAAAATGAAAAAAAATAATTGCTTCATGTATTGTAAGAAAAAAAATTAAATAATTCTGTTTTAAATAGAATCAAGAATGTATCAAAATTCCTTGGCCCTGTGAAATGAATTCTCTATATAAAACGTTATGTTACCCCGAAAACACACATGGAACAGATTGGACTGTGCTTTGACTTTGAAGTCTGTTGGATCTCGTCTCTGCCTCATCAGAATATGGCAATTTTAACAATGAGATAGAGTATGTTTAGCTCTATACTTTCAAGTTTGAGCTCTATACTCTCTACGTGGCATGCAATAACAGTGAGGAAAGGAGGTTTCAGTTTCATTGTTCTGTCGTAACTGAGCTGCCCACATATTGGTTTATTTCTATTATTTTGTCATTGAACGAATAAATTGTTAGGAATATTTATATCTCATCTTTTAAAACTTTTCATTTATTGAGAATTTGAGTGAATCGCGACAAGGGTATAAATGTATTAGAAATAAGTTGTTTAGTTTCGTCTATTTCATGGACTTGTTTTTATATCTCACTCTAAATTATGTCTTGGTGAAAGCAATGAACTAATATTAGCGACAATGAATGTCGCCGTTTGGAATTGTTTCCTGACAATTGACTAAATAGGATTCGTTTCTCTCTTCCTGAGTTAAAAAAAGTGTAATTAACACCTACCACGCGTACTAAAAAAATCGTTTTCAATGTTAGCTAAACCACAGGTCAAATTTAAATACTTTGAAATAATCTGTCTAGTGTGGAAAGAACTGGCACTTCTAATTATTCAATATAATATTTTTGCATGAGATTATATTACCAAGTATTTCTTTCATATGCATAAAAACATAGAGAATATCTCTTAACTATACAATTTAGAATTATCCATATAATTTTTTGGTAAACTTCTAGTAACATTTTTGTTTTTTATAATTTTAAGTTTGGAGGCTTGGGAATATGGGGAGCAGATTTTTTGCGAATTTTTAGCAAAATTTCTGGAATTATCCTATTTAAAATTGTGTATTGGAATTTTTGTAAGGCGCACTTTCAATCGAAGACTTTTCTATTTTTATGAAACTTGAGACAATGGCTTTGGTATTATCGTCTATTTTAAATTTTTTAAAGTAATAATTATTTTATTTAATAATATATAACTGTACACTATTATACTATACGAGATATTGTTTTATAACACAATTATATCGTTTTGAAAGTAGCATCCTAATTTATTCACTCCCACTTGCATTCGCTCCCCCTTTGATCGCTTTATTTGACCACACTTCAATCGTTATTGACTGATATAAAGTTCGTGGTTTCGTTAATTATTATCATCAATATGGTCAATAAAATATTTAGCAATTATAATTTCAAATTAGGTGATAAAAATTGAAGTTATAAAACAAAGGAAAAATACTTAGCATTACCAACTTTTTTCAAATTAAGCTCTTTAACAAAAAAATTCAATCGAAAAAAAAATTGGATAAAATAAATATTACTTTCATTAAAATATTAATTTATAAACCAGCAGCTCCCTTCAAACGATCAATAATTAATTATTATTGTGTGCTGTGTAACTAATATTAAAATAGTAAATGTTCTTACCGTACAATGTGGCTAACCACTATTATTTTCCATTGCGGTTAAGGGTTTACCTCTAACATGACTTCCGCAGTTTGCCGATAATCATTTTGCAAGAATTACTTTTGAAAAAAACTATTTCTTATGACTGTGAACTATTTTACAGTTATATCAAATCGATTTATTAATGAAGTCTATGCAATCAAATGCGCTTTAATTAAAATTAACGAAATTGTTCAGGCGGTATATCAATAATGCTTCGTTCGGTATTAAGGATGATTTTTTTTGACAAATTTTCTTCTAAACATTATATTTGTGTCAAAAGACAAAGGCGTTTTATGGCGCTTAACCGCAAATCAATATTTTGGAACCACATTTTATGCTATTTTGTCGACAACCTCAATAAAACGATTTGAAGGTTTCTGGATCCCGTGAGAAGACAGTCAGTTTATTAAAGCGCGGTAGAAAGTTATGCAGCCATCATAATTTTTTACATTAATCAAAATAGTATTGAAAAGGTATTTCATTCTGATATTTTTTTATGCTATTGACTTCTTTAACAATACGATTATAGAGTTGCTAGATAGTTCAGTTAACGATTGATAATTAGTAAGTTCATATTTAATTTTAATTTCTACACTTTCGTTATGTTTTATTATTTGTTTTACTTTAAACAATTGTACTTTGCTTGGTTGTATATGGCATTGCTTAGTAGAAACCAGTCAATTTTTAATAAAAATTTATTGTAACATCGCTGTATTTCAATATTTTTAGAATGTCTTTTTTTGTGATTGACTACTCCGTAATATTATTGAATATTTAGGGCGTGGGACGAGAAGTCAGTGTTACATTTTGGTATACAATACAAGATTCGCAAATCTTGAAAATGTTTAAAAAATAATATTAAATATACCTAAGAAAAAATTCGTTTTCTGTACTCTCGGTCCTATTATTGTGCCTATAATTAACTGTTATCTTATTGTCCTCCTCGGTTGTTTGTTTCTTAGTTTATTGGATACACAAAAAGATCAAACGTACATCGTTTTAAAAAAAATGCATGAAACATGAGGGGAACACATTAAAACTATCATCCCTAGTTTCCGCTATTACTGGATAAAAAAAAATTCCAGTAACTTCTTTAATTTTCTATTTTAGTGGATAGTTTCTCAACTTTGAGGGACGTGGGATGCATTACCATACTTTTAAATTTGACGCAGGCTATTATAGCTTCTGTTAAACATTATTGAAATTACAAATGTAACTAACGTTTGAAAAAATCGGAAGAGTTTTTCTTATTCGATGTAATGATAATTAAAATTAATTGTTATATTCTTTGGTTTTGTTCTCTTAGGTTTACAAATAAATACAACATTCGAATAATTCGATCGAAATATTGGAATAACGTGAGTTACCAACCTACGTAAAGAAATTATTTGGTTTTCTGGATGCGAAGTATTGATTAACATTTTCATTAAAGGTATTTTTTGTAAAAGCACATAGGTGATATGAATAAAATGACAAATTATTTATCAATGTCACATTTGACATATCATCATATTATTCAAACTTAAAACTAGTTTCCAAAAACTGTTAAAGGTCCTCGATATAAATAATAAACTGAGCTCCTTTGTTGTATAAAAAATATACAATTATGAACTTTTGTTGGTTTACATCATATTTCAAGGTTCAATTACGTCATATTTTGAGACACAATATAATATTCGTGAAGTTACTTATCACGCAATTTAATCATTCATTTTATATAATCGCGTAATTTTTAAAAGCAATGTTTCTGTTATGCGAGCCAAATAAAAAATTCGCCGCTATAGAAGTTAAAAACAAGTTAGCAGAGAGATAAAAATAAAAGATCTACGAACGCATCGAAAAAGTCTAAGTAAAATTACGTAAAAATATTGAGTATTGTTAAAACAAAATGAGATCAGAAACCAAAAATGATTTAAATAAATCATAAAGACTTTTGGAGTTTCCGCTTTTTAATCTATCAGCATGTTTATCTGTACCTCATTTACTTTAAAACTACTTATAAAATTAAAATTAAATTTTCATTGTTCTGTTTATTAATGGCTTCTTCTAAAACTGAGATATCTTGATTTGACATCGAAAAGTTAAAATTAAATAAAAAAAAATGTCGAGCTACTAACCATAACGACTTTATTAATTACTGACTAGATATCTCACCGTCACAAAATTATCTGAATAGAACATATAGTCCACGCAAGAAAAGTTGCTGACACACTCTGGCCTAGTAGTGTTTACCAGAATAGCGACCAAAAGAGTGTTGGACTTAAAATTTTGTTAGGCTCAAGCATATGAAACCTATTTCTTGTATCTCAATTAAAATGCGCCCCTTTTAAAAATGAAACATAAACAAAGTAGGCTGTTTTTATACTCACTTGCGATAATAAAAACTATATAAAATGAGAAAAGTGCTGTTTTTATCTGGCAAATGTTTGAACAGAAAATATCTCAACTAGTCCACATGCCTTTGATATCTAAATATAATACGATAATTTACCTGTTCCAATTATGTTTATAATAAACTTTTTGAGACAATAACATTTACGTATTTCAAAACATGGCTACCCTTAACTGCTTTACAAATGTGCTAGTAAAATTTCAATTCTCTACAGCAAAAAATTGCCTTATTTATCCCTTTATTTTGATTCTCCCCGCTGCCATACTGTAATCTCTTCGATTTCTCATCAAAATGAAAACATTAGGCGTCTGTGTAAGACTTTGCTTTGGATTATTGGCATTATATATTCACGTATCAAAAATTGTGGTCGATTAATTAAACGTCAACCCGTGTAGCTAATCAACGATGCGGTTTCAACGGGACTCTAGTCTTGCCACTATATACAATCGAGCATAAAATATCCAATCAATTTAATATCATAAAGTTTTTTAATACATACACGTCTTTTTTTACTTTTTTATATGTATAGAATTAGCATCCCGTAATGAAATTAGAAATTTTTATGATTTAATTACGTCCATTCGTCCGTCCGTCTATTGCTGCATATAATTTTTTTTTTAAAACTTGTTTCTACACACATTTAAAGCCCAGGATAAGAAAGGAAATCTCATTCCACATCTTATTATATTACATATTATTGAATAGGTCGTATCTTATATATCTTCTTAGGTAAATGCAAAGCTTTAATTTTATACCCAAACTAACCTTGCCTCATTTTATTTTCAACTGTGTGTTTAAAAGATAGGTAAACCTTCTTGGTAAAATTAAAATTTAAATATTGGTTTAAAATTTTAGAGAAACTTGTTTTTTATTAATTTTGTTAATTTACATCCTCAATTGCAATAGAAAGGGAACTACGGAAGCCTGTTACATTTATTCCGATACATACATATCCGGTTTTATATTGAATTACACTGGTCACTCACTGGTATAATCAGCCCTGTGATGAATTATTTAATTTCCTTTAAGTAACGTTAGCTAATGCACTACCATAACGGATGTCTTAATGTTAGCTTTAAAAATCGGCATGTTGTCTCGCACCAGCATTTTTAATCTTCATTGCTCGTCAATGTAAACGTTGTTTTATTGGCTTATGAGAAAGGATCATAATATCATATAAGTTTACAAGAAGCTAGAACAAGACGGAGCTATGTATTTTATCTTTTATCTGTATTTTATCTATAGATGACAGGAAATATATTTTCTAGGTTATTTTGTTTTGTTGCATGAGAAGTATATTTACCATGTCACTTTCAATATCAGTCTCTAATTGTCAATTGTAAATTTTGTTTTTTCATTAGATAGACGAAAGTATCTTATGAAAATATTATTTGGAAACGTATACGAATCTGATACATTTTTGAATTCTCGACTACGGACTTTATTGGCGTTTCTGCGAATGTAATATAATTTTTTATGAGACAAAATATAGCGATGTGCGTTGGTATCGAATTTAATAAATAACATAATTTTTTAAAAAAATTTTTTAAATTTAATAAATAACTATAATATTCATTTTATTTTTCAGTCCGCCCAATTAATTCTAACAGTAGGTTTAAATTTACTGAATTATCGAAAGAAATATTTAAGTAACCTGTCAGCCATAGCTTCCATTGTTTTAGCTACATTTACAATAGATAAGATGTGGCGCCATTTTGACGTACTTAGGTGTAAAAATAAAAGTTTTACGATGATAAAACATGCAGATGTTTCCCTAAAGATTAACTCTGTGATATGTTCCTTTATTTCTAAAGTAATATTCCACAGCATAGAGTTAAATACCAGTTATAATGTTTGTTAAACATTTAAACGCACTTATAGCTTTATACTATTACTGTATGGTTGGAAATGGTCACGTGGATACTAATTACTAGAGTACAAACGAGAGATTAATTAGTTATAATTATTCAATAAAATTTATATTTTAGATAGCAGAATCTAATTCTCTTCTCTAGGCTTTCCGCCATCATATAAGTTTCTGTCCGGTCTGCAATTATGGGAAACTTGGGAGTTATCAGTTAAATCTCATTTAACATGGAAATATAACATATTTGCTAGTTGCACGTTATTTTTATCGTTGTCAAAGTATGCATTTATTAATTTACTTTTGGGGCAATGAATGCATTCATTTTTTTTCCAAAAAAGTCTTACCTAGTTTTAATAAGATGAATACCCATCAAGGAAAAGGATCTTTGAATAAATAATTACTTGTAAGTATACATATAAAATTAATAATTATTGGTTGACATTTCCGAAAGTAATTATCATTGATATTTTTCATTATCATATTAAAATCTGCGTCACATCATTTCCACACTCACAAAATAAACCTAATTGAGTTGATTTTCATTTTACCCTCTGATTTCTAGTTCATTTTTCATATCTCATTTGTTTGTTTTCCATTTTAGAACTATAACAGAGTACGTGTCCTTTATTACACCTCAGTAAAAATACTAATAAACCATATAAAAATTCTTGATTACATTGGAAAAATCACGAAAATATTAATAATTAAAACACTTTATTTCCGATAAATACCCCAATAATATTGAGTTTAACATCAATCGATAGCTAGAATCTCTGAACGGATGTAGTAATCCAGTTGCCGCGTAATGTTTTTACGTTATAATTTGAAAGAAGTACAGCTGGAAGCATACAAACGTAACAACATATTTTTGAATGCGTAATGTAAATATTTTAATATTATTGTAGTAAATATAAATAGTCAATAACGAAACTTGTTAAATGCGAGTATAACTTACACTACTAGGTTTCTATACACATTAAGTACATAAAAACATTTAAAGTGTCCATTAAACTTTTTACAAATATTAATACTATTTTTACCTTGTTTATATCTTAATTACGATCAAAATATTATACCTGACGCAGAAGTAAAACCTTAGCAAAATTTCAATACATATTTAAAATAATCGCCATAATTTCTCAATAAATTTTACATAGAACAATATTATTTTTCATTATTTATGAGTACTTTTTTTACTTAATATTACAGTTAAATACTTTATTCTTCCTTAAAAAATGTTGTATGCTGCCTTTTAATATGCATTGCTAAATTTCAAATTTTTACGTCAAACTTTTCCGAGAGACGAAGAGACGGACAGATATACAATCTCATAAGGCTTCCACTTTCCTTTTTCGGGTAATGCATCTCAAAAATGAAAGCAGACAAGATAACTATATCTACAACATGATATCGATTTACAAAATTTGATTACCACACCTCTCTTTAGATCAAGTAAGACATCCTAAACATCGCTTTAAAAGTATGGCTAAACTATTAATAAACCTGTATATAGCCGCTGAACAGACTAGTTGGGAAAGTCAGTAATGATATTTTCCAGTTTCAGCCTATCATGCAGCTTTATAAAACGATTGGACAGTTCATCTTAGATTCTCGAAAACAATCATTTTTATGTCGGCTCGGACCATACGTTAGACCAACCTATGATCCGAGCCGACACAGTATTGCATCTTACAGTTGACATATTTAAAGTATACCAACAATGAAAGTTCCTGTATCCACACCAGACATCGCACAATTTTATTGTGAACGTTATTCAATGCTTACTGTGCAAATATCGGTAGAAGTAAACACGTTGAGATTAGTTCGCAGATGCTGAACTTTTGTATTATAATATTATTATATCATTCCTTATCAGATGCGCTGTCATGTGGCTTAGCAGAAAAACACTTTTCCTTAAAGGGTGTAAAGGATTTCAAGTTTTTGCTAAAATTATTTTTTGACATATTCTTATTTTATATGTACACGCACAATGTGGTAATATGTACACGCACAGGTGTATACATCATCTCATCGGAAACCATAAAAATGCACTGCCTTTACCTAAAAAGACTTCAAACATATCAATATTTTACTCTTAACACCTCTTTGAGTAACACCTACAATGTATTCTTTTCCATTTGTTACGTTTTTTATTTTAACGAATAAATTTTAACTAAATTTCTACTATTTGCTGCATTAGTTCACTTCTGTTTGCTGTTCTCAGTATGGTTGAAAAAACGATAAGAGCTAGTAAAATTATTGAGCTGCTTGAAGAAGGCTGTAACCAATGTTATTAACCGTTCCACCGTCCAAGGGACCTGACAACGATACCAAGAAAGGAGCTCCGTCAGTAGAAGGCCTGGTTCTGGAAGAAAACGGTGCACTGAACCACGGGACGACCGCTTCATAGTCAGAAAAAGCGTTACGAAACTGTCAAGTTACGTACATGGATCTCAAACAGAACCTGAAGGACGTCAGAGGTACACGAGTAAGCCTATGGACAGTCAGAAGGAGACTTCAGAAAATAAACGTAGCTATCGCCCAGCTCGGGGCCCTACATTGCTCCGTGAGCATCGAGTTGCAAGTCATGGACTCAACAAGACTGGAATAGTGTTTTATTCTCTGATGAAGCTCGTATATCGATTAGTGGTAAGGATCGACGTCGGCGAGTCTTACGAAGACCTGGAGGACGCTTCGCAGAAGTGTGCTTTGAGGAAATCACCCCGTACGGTGGAGGCTCCGTAACGTTTTGGGCTAGTATTAACTCAGATGACTGTACCGAGTTAGTTTTTATTGAAAATGGCACACTTAATGCGCACAGGTACATAACAGAGGTTCTTATTCCTCATGCCCAACCCGCATTAACAGCAGTTGGAGGCGAGTCCATTTTTATGGGCGACAACGCTCGCGCCCACCGCTCTAGAGACGTTGATGCGTATATGCAGGAAGCCGGAATTCGTCGGTTAGACTGGCCAGCTAGAAGTCCCGACCTCATTCCGATAGAACACATATGGGATAATCTCAAACGACGCGTCAGAGCCGTAAAACCAGCTCCAGAAAACATTCAGGCCCTTAAAATGTGATCGTCGCTCACTGGGAACGTATTACTCAGGAAATGATAAAAAACGTCGTCGAAAGCATGACTAGCAGAATAAACGCATTGATTTTAGCCATACTCTTTACTAAATTTTCAAATTTTATGTTAAATTAATAAAAAATATTCAAAAATAAATGTTAGCCATTTATAATGTATCAGTACAAAAACGCTCGTCTGTGGACTTCACATCGTTTTTCTTTTTATTTATTCGCATTTTTAATGACTAAAGTAGGTAAAAACGATATCTCAATAATAAATAAAAATATTCTCATCATATCACCACCATTTACAATGCATCAAATAATAATAACATAACTCTGATATTGTTTATTCCTATAAATGCCCTTTTTTGCAAAAGAATATATAATAATAAATTCCATAATGTATATGATAATATATAAGGAAATAAATATTGAAGCGGGCTCCTAAAATATCATGCATTCATATGATTTCCAAAAGTATAAAAGTAGTAGTAAATCATAATAAAGATATAAAGAAACATAATTTTAAAATACGCAGAGACATGAGCTTACCCTAGAAAATTAGACTTTCCAATACGTTAAGTAATTAAAAATAAAACGAATTAGGGAGATGAACTCACCTGCCGATATCTACGCAATCAGCCTGAGAGCATTCACTTTCATTTGAACCTAATTATTTAATTTTTTTACCTTTATTACGCTGTAAATTAGAATGAATTCTCAGCAGATAAAGTGGAAGAATTTTATATAGGCAATATTCCTAGTGAGATTTCAAGTGTAATTATACTAGCTTTTTAATGAATGAGATATAGTTACGTACATTTCTCTAAAAAGTACAATGATAACTGATTTTTAAATATTAATTTGCAAAAAAATCCTATGTGTATATACATATGAGTTCTTCACCTGGAATTTTGCGAAGACATTTTTTTAACATACTGTCAATTACAAGGTAAATAATGAATCAAATGCAGACTGTCGATTAAACTGATTTATAGCTTTGATGATTTATATATGAGAGCAAGTACATGTTTTTAAATTATATAAATTTAAAATCAAGTTTTGAAAAAATTCGGCAAAAAGATTTTATTTATATTTATCTCAATCTTTCTTAGATTACTGATTCTGGCATGAATTCCGAAATTTTGCATTTAGTTTTCTGACATCACTGTGCTGAAATTAAAAATTATCTAATTTTGCAATTAGAATAAAACTTTGTTTAGTACAGAAATTTATTTTTTTCTTTAAATTAGGAAAAATGTATAATTTCACGCCTCCATTATTATTTATTTTAAGTCATAATCTAAAAGAATAGTAAATCATTTAAATCTGAAACTTAAATAAACACGTTATCAGGCCTAGACGCCATCGCACACAGGATGTTTATGTGGTTTCGGTACAACTTAAATACTAACGAGCGAGCGATAAAGGTATGATTAGTAACACAGATTTTAATTGAAGAGAGGTTTTTATTTACAAGATGTCAGATGAACCTAATTCATAAACACTCTTGAGGATGTTTGTATATTATTTTGATCTTTCTGTTATTTTTCATCATCAATATTTAATAATAAAATTCCTTCAATATCATTGACTTCATTTATTAAATGATTACCAAATACGTGTTTATGTCGATGTTATTTTTGGTAAAAATTAGAACAAATTATGATAGGAAATTTGTCTCTTGGTTTGGAAAAATACCAACCCTGGAATTATTTCCAGAATTCCCAAATTAAAGTTCGATATTGGATTCAGCTGTCGAAAATGAAAGTGATCCGATATTGCATGCACTAAAACAAATAAAGATTACGGGTGAGATAAGTAATAAGATTATATTTTGATTACTGTTTTTTTTAATATAATCATGACAATTAAGTAAAAACGAAAAGAGAGCTTAATTAAAGTCCTCGCCGAGACAATACCGTGCATTTATTTAAACTTAAATATTATAATCGCTGAAAGAATTAAAAATTCCTATAAATGTGAATCACATAAAACACAATCGTAACTGTGAGTTATTTTGAAATCACGATCAAATACAGTTAAAAAAGTTTAAAAGCTGTTTTATTTCAACGACACATCAAACGTTAATTATGCTCGGTAGTTAGTCCATGTTCAAAGTTCATGCAATAACACTTAGTGGTTAGTCCTTGTTCAAAGTTCATGTAATTATTCTAAACTTGCCGAGTGCGAGTGAAGTTACTTAAAATTTCCAAAAAATAAATCAATATAAAACAAAATACTATAAAGGAAAAAATTTAATTAAATGTAGTGGAATACGAAACAATCATGAAATCTAGCGAAATGTGATTAGATTGACCATAGAGTGGAATATCACTGTAGTAATATTTTTAATTAAAAGTAAAACTCCTTTTTTCATTGCAAAGCCTCGCCCGAAATATTATATTCAAAGTGACGGGGAAATTAAAGGTCACCACTCCCTCTCCCTCTCTCAGTTTTTGAAAAATCTTAAAAAATCTAGATACTAATAATTGAATAGAACTTTCAAATGAAATTAATTGCTTTACCTTCCGACAATAATTCACCACGTGTAGTCACGTTACCCCAGTGTGTGCGTGTTCCACTGATACGCATTGGGCCAGTGTGGTAAAGTAATTTTTTTTTAAATTGAGGGGTTTATTTATAAAAGTCTCTAGGCAGTATTAAACTTACAAAAAAATAGATATCAGCGTAAATTTACGTTTAGCGTTCTGAATTTATAATTCTTAAATTACAGTCCAATTATTTTAGTGGGACCCGAATTAGTAAGCAGTTAGGAGCAGCGAAAAGCAAATTGCTGAACTTTTTAACTTCTCGACAGATTTTTCATAACGAAATGTAAAAAGGCTAATTGACATCATAAATAAAATGAACCAATATTCAAAATCATCGCTCAGTCAATGATCTAATTTGTAATTTCGTCATATAAACAAGAGCACAACACAACACAACAGAAGCTGTTAATTTTTTAAGATCTTATCTGCGACAGATAAACTTAACAAGTTACTGTCATGTCACATGAATATATAACAAGTTATTGACAGTCTTTGAAGTATTTGCCCTGCAATTTCCTTACCAAATTCGTTCCCCGAAAAGTAATTCCCGGATTTTAAAATTTCGCAGCTTTTAGATTTCCTTTATATATTGTATTATAATAAGTATTTCGTTCATAAATTTTTTTAGTAATTACAAAACCTTGTATTATATTATAAATACATCAGTTTTGTTCGCTTATTTATTTGTGTCTTTTTAAATAAATATTGGTATTTATGTCCAAATATCGTTATTATGTAGACTGATGTACACACTTGATTGCTACTAATTATTCAGTTTATTTAAACTTTATAAAAATTTTACATTCTGTAAAAGATATTTCGCTCTGGTCTGTTATTTTGTAAAACAAGACATGCCACTTATCATGAATCTCTGGTGCTACAGCAGTTAGATGACTGAGCAATTAAAATATGTGATAAATTGGAGAGTTTAAGTATGACGGCTTTAAGTAGTGATGATGTCAAAATATGGTGGGTAGGATATTAGGTAAAAAGAAGTACCTTTTTACAATTAATGAGGAAAAATATGTACGTAGTCACAGTAACTTATTACATACAACCAGAACCTCGCTCGACTGACTCACAGTTCAGTGGAGAAACTGTCCAACACGCATTTACTTAAATAAAATTTAAGGACCATTCTAGAATCTTAAAAAATATATGGTTCAACTCACTAATAAAATAAAATATGCTTACAAAGTATAATGAAAATATATTTATTTTTGAAAGTTGTATAGATACCTTGAAATCAGTGTAAATAGCGGCACTTCTACGGATTCAAGTCAGTCTATTTTAAGCCTCTGAATATAATTTTGACTGTCTATATACATCGAAATTAAAGGTCTGTACATGAATGAATGGAATCAATTTTGAATCCATTCATTCATGTCAAAAGGGCTGGCGATAAACTACAGCTAAAAATTTAACCGACTCACATATTCCCTGTATAATGTACAAATACGTTTAAAAACTGTATGCGCTAGAGAAGATTTTATTATTTCGTTTTTTTAAAATTCAGCAGCTTTAGATAAATTCAAACTGAACCATTGTTCTAATTTTCCAATTGCGAACGTTCAATGGGGGTTTAATGTTGATATATATATATATATATATATATATATATATGGATATATACATATATATATATATATATATATATATATGCGGGTATTAGTAGTGTGCACTTCTTTTTAACTACGAAGAAAGGCACATATAAAAATAATGTGTATATATAAATATGTATGTACATATGTATGTGTACATTATTATAAAGTGAAAGTAAAAATATTTTTTTTCAATTTTTCGTATTGTATTAGTATATAGTTTAGTAGAAACATTATGTACCCTTAAATGTTTCAAAATGTTGTATGTACCTCAATCCTGATGCCATGGCGCAACAGAGCGCGTGATTGTCCTCGACAACAATCATTTCTGCCCTCCCTGTATTCTGTCCCCGGTACTGTGACATGTTATTTATTTATTCATTTTGCAGAATACAATGGGAATTTTGGATTTAACTTTCTATATACAATACAATGGGAATTTTGAATTAAATTTTCTATCCACAATACATAAACGTCTGCAGTTCCTATACAATAACACTACATCGTACTGTCAAAAATTACTCCTGTTTAAAAATCAGGAGTAATTTTTAAATTTCCCAATATGCTAAAAATAACCAAACTTTATTCATGTTATATCATGGACCGCTCTCCTTTCCATTAATTAAAAATTAATAAGATACCATTTTTGAAAGTTAATTAAAGTTTGAAAATTATGTCTTACTCACTACATCAACTTTAATGAGAAAATAATCCATTTTTACCGCATTAGAAGTGTGACTAAAATATTAATATCTCTAAAGTATGTTGATATCATCACTAAGATATACGGATACTATTTGTTTACTGAAAATAACCTTTGTCTCATTACGGCATGCCAAAACAAAACTTTGTATCAGCTGGATAATAAAAAGCAAATGTATTTAACTATATATTAAATAATTATAACATTTTGTTGGCGTATACTTGTTAGATTTAAATAAAAAGGTTAGCTTTCAAATATTAAAACTATTATATTCTTTGCACTGGCTTTAATATAAACAGGTTTGCCTATTATTTCCGTTTCTCTCACTTTTCTTTTTGAGTAAATCTTGTCTTTGATTCAATTATGTCTCTTGAAAACTCTTTCATCAACTTCAAAAACGCAATATAAGCGTGTCAGTTATGCCAATTCGATAACTATTTCTACATACACTTGACCACGTCGAAGTGTGAGAAATCTGTACTCTTCCTCCGTTCCACTCTATTAAAAGGTATATAAGACAATTTTAGTACATTCAAATTTCAATTAAAAGCTTTTGCTAACCAACCATTTAATCTAATATATATATATATATATATATATATATATATATATATATATATATATATATGTATATATATACTCTTGTTCTTTCATATTATGTTTCTTACGTATAAAAGATACTGAAAAAATACCAAAAAATATTCAAATTCTCTTTAAAATGAATATCTATTTCTATTTCTCTTTACTATTAAAGACATTTCCTACTAAAAGTACGTACGTAGCGACAAGTTTCAAAAATATTACTAAGTCCAAATCTTAGTTAAGGCGTATTAACGTATAGCTTAATTAATTTTTAAATATGAAAGAAAGAAACTCCAAAAAGCTTGTTTGCAGACAAGATCGATACAAAGTTTACTCCGGTAACACAAATTATCTAACGACGTTAATTTACATCGTTCGCTTCATCTTTTCGTCTTTGTAATTTGTTGAAGGAGGTTAAGATAATTCCATTCGCTAAATTGAATCCCAGTCATTAATTCTCTTTACAATTTCGTTAGCTGGTGAAAACTTGTTACGATGTCTTCGAATGTGTTTGACATTTTAGAAGTACATTGTCAAATTTATTCACACATTTATATATTTCGCCCATTTTATCAGACGACATCAGACGATTTGCCAATTCACCAATAGGTAAAACTCTTTCCACACATCTATAAAAACCGGTGTGTTTATGTATTCATAATGGTATTCATGACAAAACCAAACTATTATTTATTGACATAATAAAGATCAAAATTATAAAAATAATTTTGTTCTCTAAATAATTTCTAAATATGGAAATATACTAGAACTCTGAAGTTTATTTCGCTGAGTGCATATAACTCGTTTCGTGAAATAAGGAATTTGGTATCGGTTGCAAATAACTAGTCAAAACCAAGGCGTAATTTATTACTTTGTACGTATTTTACATAAACACATAAATGCCAAGAATTTTTATTGAGAAAGTTTCAAATATATTTTTTTAGTTCTCAGCGAATTTTCTGTTTTTTTAATTTTCCTTAATTGGCATCATTTTATTATACTACTTTAAATGTTATGAGCAGCGACCGCATTGTGTAATTGTGGTTAAATAAAATTATTAACAGAGAAAACTCAACACGACACAAAAATGATTCGAAGCGCTAATATATTCATTTGAATATAACATCATTTAAAAATCGATATAACACAATGCCTCAATTTTCACGACGTGCTCACAGTTAGATATGAAAAGAATAACACGGTACCATTTGAAAAATCCCAGTACGAAAAACAGTAACAAATTTAAAACATATTTATTTGGTATACATGGTAGTAGCAAAGAGGTATCTAAATTTGTTTGGGGTGCGTAACGAGTTATTTATGCATTTCTCAGTAATCCAACAGCCCTTAACTGCAGGGTGGAATAAATGTTTGATATTATATTCGTCACGGTTTAAAATGATCGTTTAAGTTCTCGAAGATAAAATTAAATATATATATTGCATTCTCAGATTTCATACAACTGTGAGAACTTAATAACTGTGAAAAAATGTAACTATACATATCCAGTCACATTTTACGAATGAGATATTCTTACTACTGGCTCTTTAAATGTTTTCAACTTTCAGATCAGTCGCACTTATAATTTATTCAACCCTAAATGAACGGATAATAATCTGTTTATTCTATCTTTGGAAAAGAATTAAATTTTCACCACCCAATTTTTTTCATAAATTAGAGGTCACCATAGTCTAAAATCCAAATAAATTGGGGAAATAAAACGATGTAATATGTAAATTTCGTTGTACAAGATGTTTTTAAGTATAAAAATAAAAAGTATAAAAATAAAACGTTATGCTGGGTTGTTATGTTGAATCACCATAAATTCCCATTTAAAACAACAATGCGATGAGATCAACTTACCAAAATTCACTTCATACGGGGTAGGGTTTTATGAACGCCAACCTTAGCGGAAGCAACGTACGAACGAACCGTATACCGCCGTTATAAAGAACGTCGGTTTTACCCGTGGCTCGTTGGCGCTGATTTACTCACGATCCAAACATTCGCGCCCTCAACTCGACACAAGTAACATGCCTTATTCAGAATCTGAAGCTTTGTGTTATTTTGCTATAGCATACAATGAAATTTTAAAAAAGAAATGTAAGCGCCCTCGTGTTTGGGTTAAAAGTTGGACTGAAAAAATAGAACAGTTATCGCACAACAATTTAATCAAATAATTGTCGATAGAACTACTCGAATACAGAAATTATTTGAGAATGTTTGAAGAAATATACAATGAGCCTTTAGTAACACATATAATAAAAAAAAACAAAACACGCTTATGCGAGAACCATTTTCTCCTCATGAACATTTGACTACTACACTGAGATATTTGGCAGAAGGAAAAACCCAAACCAGTTTGCAATACTCTATTTTAATATCTAAGCGAACATGGGGAAAATTATTCCTGAGACATGCCGAGCTATTTATGGTGCATTGAAAGACGGATATATGAAGGTAAGATATTTATTTCTATTATATTTTTATTAAACACAATAAGCAATATTTATTCCAAAAGAATTAAAAAACAACTTATTCAGTAAAATTTAAAACGAAATACTATAATAATTTCTATGTTTCTGGATCAAGTTGTTGCCTACTTGTGGCTCTAGGAACCTTAAACCTGTTTCAGTCCTGTGGACGTAGGAATAGATGACGTAGTATGCAATGGAGAAGATGAAAATTTGCCAGTGTTTGTGGGTTTTATTTAATAAATTTTATTAAAAATTTATTTTAATGGACTTTCTCGAATTATATATTATTTAGAATTTAGAAAATTTTAATCAATAATTGAATACTTGCCCATACAAATGGATTATAATATGCTTATAAACGATATGTTCAACAACTACTTCAATAAACGGGTTGCTATTTAGTTCTATGTAAGATAACAACGTTTACAACTTAATATTGGAAACATAGTTAAAATAAATTAATAACCATTTTTGTTGTATGACAACATCTTCAGGGGCACAATTTGTAAAAATGTTGTCATACAACGATGTTACATTCAACTCAGCTTAATAATGAATTAAGGAAAATGGTGAAAAGAGTACTGGACCACAACATTTTTATGTTGACATAATATTTTCATTTTTGAATTCGTCAATAGATATTTATCACCTAATGAACCTTTAAATTTCTAAAAAAACTGTTTTTTGGCTACTTAATTAAGATTGAATTTGAAGATTTACACTGTAAATTTTATTGTCGATGCTTCATATAAATTGTAACAGTCTAAATGACTCAAATGTTCATGCTTAATTATATTTTTAAATTATATAGGCCCTTTTAATTAGTATTAAAGTGTGCAGTAGTAGCTTATTTAAAATATTGGTTTTGGAGAATTTATAAAATTAATGTAGCAGCAATATTGTTCAGGAGTGGTTAACAAATGTAAAAGATTGTGCCTTATTCCCCCCTCAAATTTCCATGTCCATTTTTTTGAGAAAGACGGTACTGTCCGAGTAATCGAGCTAACTTATAAAGTTCCGGTTTTTTTTAATAAATATGTCGTAATAATCAATATGTTATTTTTAATACAAATTCTTTCATATTTTTGAGGTTTTCTTTAGGTTTTTACGAATTTCTTTATTTGGAAAAAGTGCTTCAAAAATAGCAATTTTTCTAAAAAATAAATATTTAAAAATGTAATTTTGGATGTTCATCTCGTAATTCGTTCAATATTTTACGATAATGTCCTAATTCTCTTCTTCTTTTTATTAATTTTTTTCCAAATTACGACTGCCGCCACACGTCTTTTCGCCATGGTGTCCAAGCGACGTGAGGGTTGAGTGTAAATAGACTTGGGTAATGACATCACTGTCCAGATACTTTATGAGATACCAAATATCGCCCTACGCGTTAACTGAACAGACAGTCTCAGACATCTGTGTCGCATTTAGTGTCGTGGTCTATGCGGGCCTTTACGCTATGCGTTAGATTACGCAGTTCACTGCGAGGTAGTTACGAAAACTTTGAAAATGGAGTTTTTATGAACCGTTATTCACCAATTTCACTTGGGTATGAATTTGCTTATATGAAAATGTAGCCTTATGATTAGTCTATTACTCTAGTCATTCATTAGAAACAAAATAGATTATTCTGGTTATATACGCGCTAAGGCAAGTTTTTAAATACGAAAACATCCGTTTCTAAACACCAAATTTCCTCCCAACTGTGTTTCTTGTTTTTAGGTACGCTGAATTTTCGATCAGTAACATGGGGAACTAACAAATAGCGTGAATTCGCATATGTCAAATAACCTAATCAAATTCCACTTATATCCTCGGATTCCAATCTACTTTTTATTAAACTGCAAACATTCTACTGCCATAGCAAAAACCTGGCTTGGCTTCAACCATATGTTTTATTTTCAGAGTGTCCTCTAACAATTCGAATATGTAATGAAAATTGCCTTTGCCAGTTTCTAAAACCGACTACGAAATATTTTCCTGGACTGCGTACGTTCATGTGTGTGCCGTCTGCATGACCAATGATTTCAAAAAAATTTGCAATTGTAATAGTTCCACTTTGTGCTTCAAATTGCAAGGAAACCCTATTTAGGTTGGTTATTTGGCAAAAACCCGAATGATTCCGCGAGGAGACATATCATTTTAGTAATCTCTTAATGCTCTATTAATAGAAACAGAAAGACAATTTGGCAGTTTAACAATTCACTTCAAATTAACGCACCTTTGTCCCTTGAATTTTTCAAAACTAAATAAAGGTCATTAAAAGTTTTAATTATAGTTATTTGATTTAACTTGCATCAAAAATTCTACAGATTTAGACAAGAACGGAATCCTACTTAGCCAGTTTTGTCAGTAGTTCCAGCCATAGTTATAGTATACTTAATTTAGATTTCATTTTTCTTTGCAGCTCTTTAATGTTAACCAATAAGCGGAAATGTTTATCAGAAATTTCTAAAACAATAACTTATCTCAAGTCACATGCGGAATTACACACACTGTAAAAAGTTATCTTTTGTTACCGCTGTTAAAAAACTTACAATGGATGATGACAGTTTGGTTAAACTACTCCAAGTTAATAAGCTCTATTTTAAATACTAAAATCTATCCAAAAACATCTTTTTGTCATCCATTAAGGTTCCCTGTAACATGGAATATATAAAATATTTTCAACGAGCATCTCGCCACATAAACAATAATACATCACCGGCTTTTTCAAAATTAATCTGATGATAAATACGAGATCCTATATAAGATAAAGCCCCAAATGAAAATTTATGAAAAATAAAGTTTAAAATACGACGCTCTGAAAGTGTTAAAAGCCAAAATATGCTATTTAAGTTTAATTTTATAACATTTACTTAATAATTTTAATAATAATTTTGTAACAAATTTTTGGTAAGAGCGCTGAATATTATTGCATCACAAACTAATTTCCTCTAACTTTCTTTCATCCATCCGACATTTCTTAAATCTTTTGCAATTCACGGCACTTTTAACATACAATAAGTAACATACACCATGTTACTTAATTTTATTGTAAGATGATTCTGTGCATAAGTTCCTATTATTTGTGTAAATATCAATGCCTATAAATAAATAAATAAATAGCTCTTCATATGTATATTTTAAAATGATCAACAATTAAGCATTTATTTTGATAAATAACACCGGTGCCTACTATTGAAACAATACTGTTCATTTTATTTATCCAATTCATTTTGGAAAAAGAAAGTTGAAAACTAAACTTAATGACATACATATATATTTAATATATCCATGTACAAGCAACAATACTTTCTTTTACCTTATCCCATAAAGATATTACTATTTTTTACTTTGAAATTTGGCATAAAGATTTACAAGTCAGTCAGGCTCGTGATCAATATATCCGCTTCTCATCCTCTGCGTCGGACGAAATTGTAAATTTCTACAGTTATAAGTATAACCAGCGATATCAAAACTAGCGATATTTGATTATTTTGTTGTGAAGAATTAGGACAAAGTTCATTATTTCTCTGCGTTCAAAAAATTTAGAAAATAAATGGTTTAATATAATATCCAGCTTCTTCTTAAATAACTTTGTTTTAAATAAAGGAGCGATACACCAAAATGATGCCGATATACATATACCGAATTTATATATTGATAGTAAACGGGTCATAAATTTTTGTTTAAGGGAACATAATAGTGAAATCAACTTAGCAAATATCGCTCGACACGAGGCAAGGCTTTTGTAGAAGCAAACCTTCGCGGTAATCTTATTTATATTTGTTTATGGATCAAATAACGATCATCTATTGTCGGCGTTATCGAAGAGAATACGTGACCTTTTATCGAATAACTTTTTACCTTTTAGTATATTGATGCACTCTTATTATTTGTGATATTAATACAACTCGGTTCTATGTAGGAAAATTCCAATTCACATATCGTATTTTTATAGTATTTATCCAAGTAATATGTTGAATATTTGCCCATACTTTATGGAAAACCAAATATTTTCAGGCAAAATTTAATATTTTACCATAACATTATATTAACCCTTCCTGTTTATTTGCAATGAACGACAATACGTAAATGTTATAAAGGAAGATTAGTATTAATTAAAATTTCTACCATCTTTGTCATCAGGTTAATATTTAGCATGTAACAATAATCTAGTGCAAAGTACACGACAATAATGGACATAAATACAATTATTATAATTATTTTTCGTCAATTTTATGTATACCAAGCCCAATTTATGTACACCAATTTTGGTGGCTATGGTATTTTGTTGATAAAAATGGCTAAGAATTAAGTAGCGTGTGTGGTTCACTTTAGATATGTTATAAAATAAATTACGCAACACAAGCAACTGTTTTAAATGACTATGTAATAAATAAAAAACTATGAAATAAATTTAAAAAACCGTCATGTTTGTCGTACATGATAATGTAAACAGCGCCTACAATAAATTTGCTGTTTGTGTTATGAGATCGGTTATAATACGGCGATAATGCCAACAAAACTTGCTATAAATTTCATTTTATTTTTTAGCCATTTAGTCATTTTGTACTGCTCCAAAATTGTTGGTATATAGCTAAGTTTAAAATTAAAGTCTTTTACAATTAAAAACTTAATTTCTAAAATTGTCCTTTACAATAATTTGGTAAGAACGACTTGAAATACTATATATACCTGCATGTCATTAAAATTCCGAAAATAATCTTCGTAAATTGAGATAATTTACAGAACTTTATTTATCTGCCATCAGTATGAACTGCGATAATAATTTGTCATTTTCTGTTGTCAGTGTCTTGTTTTACAGAAATACATTTTAATATACTTTCTTGCATTATGATAATATGTTTTATTTGCACGGATGCCGTCAGCAAAAACCTGAGAATGTAAGGACGCAAATATTCAATCTTGCAATTACTTTTTGGTTTATTACAATTATTTTTTAGCTTATTTTGATTTATCTCAAAAGTAAAAGTGAAAAACGGTAGTGAGATAATAATGTTTAATTTTACCGTTTTAGGATTATTCCGCCATTATCCGTGAAAATGAATCTGAATTACTTATAGCAATGCTATCTCATTCATGTCTTTCTCTCTTATAAATAATTTAACCATGGAAAATTGTTTAATTAAAATTATTTTATGTAACAGCTATGATTTCACTCAACCGTTTTTCTTCAGTGATGTTATTGAAAACTTGAACATGCATGTAAAATTTCATAGTGTACACAGTAGCTGATATCATGTCTTTCATCCGCTTATGGAGGTTTTAAATTATCTCTTTTATATAACGTCATTAACATTTTCTATGTTATAGGCGTATATATCACAATATTTATTTGGCTATCTGTTTTATGTTACGACTTCATAAATTTTGAAACATGCAAAATTTAGCTCAAACACCTGTTTCGTTTTCTAACAAACTTCAAAATCCTGAGAAAAGAAGAAAAAATTAATTATTTAATATAAAATGTTATTATATCCTAGGCACCAATTGTACTCCAAAGACACAACCGACCACCACTTACGTGACAGTAAACCTTTATTTTTACTTAGACTATCAACTTATTGCAACCCTTTCTGCTCGAAGGTCGGTTAAAGAAGTCGTAAACTTCCGCCAAATCATGAGACTGTTCCTCATCGTCATTCTCAATCGTCATAAAAAAATTCGAACACTTGGATCATAAATATTTTATTGCGAACTATCAACTTATCGCAATCCTTTCTGCTCGAACGTCGGTTTAAGAAGTCGTAAATTTCTGTCAAATCATGAGACTGTTCCTCATCGTCATTCTCAATCGTCATAAAAAAATTCGGACACTTGGATCATAAATATTTTATTACGGCTCTAGCTGTACCGGAAACAAAGCCAAACTTCTAGTCGAAGGGTTTCATTACAGTGGCTTACGAATTCGGTCTAATAAAAAAACTAACATGTTTTAGCAAGACGTATTAAAATGATGAATACTTGAACTATGATCAAGTTTATTTTATAACTAAACTGGTTCAAACAGTGTTGCCAGGCTGTCAAAAAGTGTTGATTTTTTCATCCTTTTTAGAGCTGAACCATCCCCTTACCATCTTTTAAAATCCACCGTTCCTTTTGCTTAAATTATACAATTATGAATGATTCTCAATAAAATACTAGTGCTATTATTGTGGAGCATTAACTTTTGCTTAACGAACCTTGAAATATAGCTGTAATCTTTTAGGAATATATTATAAACTGTCCATTCACACTGAAAAATTTCTTAACACAGGTAACCTACCATCCCGATGAAGAACTTGCATTAAATTTAGATTTTAATAAAATAATTATATTTATAAAAATTAACATAGGGATTATACACATAGGGATTATATCAGGTAATTACATATCAGAAATCGTGGCAAAACGCAGCGCTAATTAAGCCTCCTAAATATTAAATGCTTACAAATAGTTAGATAACATGTTTAATCATGCATCCGGGTGGACGTTGGTGATGTTTAGATTTGTCGTTGAAAACGTTTTATCTTACAACACATATTAACTTTTTACATCACCACTGCAGTATTAATATATTATTTGGGTGTAATAATTATATAGTAATAACTTTTTTCCTCCTTTACAAAGCAACTCGTAAATTTAATCCACTTGTATCGAATAAATGTCTTAAGCAGTATGCATATAATTTATCATTCGAAAAGTTTTAATTCCGAATAATTTGGCGTAGTTGTTCCCATGAAATTGAAATTCAGATCAGAAGGCAGTGCAAATTGAAATTTCTCTGACATTAAAATCGAAATACAGTACACAATTGCAATAATTTTCATGTGAAATTCCTAATTATTTGAAAAGATAGCCGATAAAAAAAACCTTAATTTTATTTTAAAATTCCATTAGCCGCAAAGTTGAATTTTGAAATGTGCAGTTTATTCAAAATAGTATTTAATAATGTAGTTTTATATAGTTTTGTCGTAAGATCCAACTTTGGCATCTCAATCGAATCGCAAATATGGTCTTTTTGAAAATATGGCACGCTAGATGTGGCAACCGCAGACCATTATCGGTGAAGGCATATTTGAAGTCAATCCTACATTCAGGTTGTTAATTTTTTTTGTTTTTTTTATTTTTTTTTCATTATATGATTTAGTTACCGATTCTTAATCGATCCCTAAAATTTGCTGACCAAAGGGTAATTCGATATATGCCATTTATAAAATGTTATATTTTTTCACTTACGATTTAAATATATTAAATAAAAATATTTATTGCAAATAGTCTATTTACAAATGTATGAAACTTAGATTCAGAAAAATATGGTATATAATATTTGTTTGTAATGAGTAAGGTTACTCATGATTCTTCCACTACTTTAAGGGTGACAGACGGTATTTGACGCCATTCAATTTTCATAACATGGCTTAAATTTTTTCATATACAGAGCTATTGCAGCTAGAATCACTATCTTACTATTCATATTTGAAAAATATTTCAACATTGTACTAAATATGTTACCCGAATCATAAAACTACCAGACATAAAAAAATACTAATTCGGCAGCTGTCAGTAGCAAACGAAAGTGTATATTCATTAATATAACAATATGGAAAATTAAAAATATTTTTGTTCAAGTTTACTAACATTTAAGTTTCTATGTTAACGAAGACAAAAATTACTTTCGCCGCCTCCACATTATAGAAACTTAAAGTGTCACTATGTGTTTTTTAATGTTTTGCATATTCGTGACCAGTGACAAAAAATTTATATCTAATGTAATGTTCTTATTTACTTAATTGCAAATGTATACTAATATATTTAAAAAGAAAAAATTACAATTTTTACAACACTATTTCCAACTCTAATTTCAAACTGATATAACCGAGTCAAAAATGTTATAAACCCTGTTGTTTATGAAAATTTATGAAATTATTTCTCATATATATGTCTTCAATTGTAAAAATTGTGGTTCTTCTGGAAATAATTTTAATAATGGACAATAAATTGTTATGAGATTGTTTACGTCGTACGATAGAACCTAGTAAAATGATAAAGTATATTTACGTTAATTTAGTTTATTATTTCAATTAGCATTACACATATTTTCTTACATTTTCTTTACCGTTATTTATAATTTATTTTTATTTATATACACCTTTTAAAAAAACTTTTCCTCCTTGTTTTTTTTACAGTATTCATCTATTTTATGTTAAAAATTTATCCAAAAAGTTAGGTTTTTGAGATTACATTTTTAATATGTATGGTTGTCGCCCACCTAAATGAGAAGTCAAAAATTCTTAAGAAAATGTTTATAGGAGAACTACTTGCAGCTAGTCTACATTCTCAAATGGAGAGAACCACTCGAAATAAAAGTTCAAAATATTTTTAATTTTCTTTCACCTTAGAGGTAAACTTTCATTTTCTAACTTTTGTTCTGTTTTATTGATTTGCGTTATTCGAATACGACTCATTCATTTCTTTCTTAAACATCACTCAGCATCGCCCTATTAAGTTTAACAGTAGCAGACGTGAAATTAATTTACCTTTCATATCCACTACAATACAAATTTCTGCTCACTTATATGATTACAAACGAAACTTCACCCGAAAATTAATTTTAAATAAATCATTGAAGAATTTCTGCCCAAAAATATATTAATACACACACGCGCGCACGCACGTACACACACACAAGCACACACATGGATGAAGAAGATCAGCAACAATTAAAAATCCAAAGACGCACGCTCACATTTACATAGTAAAAAACATTTCACAATTCAACAAGCAATCAATGCGGCTTGTTTCCATTAGGCATTTCAATCATTCCAATTTATTTTGTAAAGTTTTTCCATTGCTTTTTGATTGGCCCTGTACATGTACTGAGTCAGTGAGCAATCCAGTTAAATTTGAAGTCTATTAAAGATAACTAAAGCTTTATTTTCTCACAAAACCCTCATCAAAATTTAAAGCCTGTTCCACTAATAATTCTCTTTTTATGCCCCATATTTGTGAAGCTGTCTCACGCAAGTAAGCTGATAGGAAATGGTAAAAATATTTTGAAAACACTGAAATCCAACCCTAATAGGTGGAAAAGTTCCCTCACAGTAGAAAAAACACGAAAATATATTTATTATATTAGTTAACCATAATGAAAATCATCTATCCTGGTTGTTACATGTATCTATCTGTTTTCTATAGTACATTCGGAAATGTCGTCGTTACTTAGAGATTGTTTTTATAATAACTGAAAATTTCTGATGATTGGAAAACTCTAGAATAAAATATTTTGGAAAATAAGATCGCGTATGCGAAATTCAACATAAACTTATTATATTTATGTGTCTGTCCGGGTGCATGTGACTGCCCGTGAAAATTTACAAAAACGTGTATTTTTGCCAAACTCTCCCAGGTCAATTGTTTTTGTGGGATTTTATTCAATATAAGTTATATATAAACCCTAATTTTAAGTATTTGTTGCTATAAGGTACCTGGAGCAGATGAGTGAAACTTATCTTTTGGAATAATTATTATTATGAAACTAGATAAATATTATAAGCATAAACTTTGTTTTAATAATCTTTATTTTCATAATGGAGAATGTGCGTAAAAACGAGAAATGAATGCCATTTTCTTACATTTTTTGTTTTTTTTTACCATGAGTAAAACTTTTTTATCCTAAATATACATTCAGCATAAAGAAAATATACATTTTTTTAATATTTAAGTGTAACGTATACAATATATGATGACCAAAAATATCATTCGATTTTCTCTTTGGATTTTTGATTATTACTTGTCTCCTTCACCCATTTATGTCTTCGATTAAATTTCGAATATTGGAATAGATTTTTAAGAAAAAGTTTGGTGAATACACTATTCTACTTTAGTAAAATCAGTCAACTAGACGAAATATTTTCAAAGTGAAAAAAAAATTTGTGTGACAGCTCCGACGCACGATTGGAGTTTGCTCCTTAATTCCGATTGTTTTGGAATGTATAAAATAGGTAACATTGTATATAAATATAAATATTATTAAATGTAAATGGAAAATTATTTAATAAAAAAATGCTGAGAATATAATTATTTTCAAGAAAACGCCAATGAACAAGATCAAATTTATACAACAGAATTCAAAACATTTAGTAACGTCAGACTAAGAAGTTAAGATTAAAAGAGACTTTGGAATTTTGTAGGACAGAAGGCACAAAATATTCACACATAATGACATTTATGATTACATCTTGATATAAGTGAACGATAGTAAACTATGTGTGTCACACTCCGTCATTGCAATTACGCCATAAAAAAATGTCAAATAAACGTATTGATATATCACTCTAAAGATGCGCAGAAATGTTGCGCGGAGAGAATACGTAACGGTTACACTTCTTTTAATGCTATGAATTTCGTACGCTCTGAACTTCTGATTTTACTCCTCGTAAAACTTCATACCTGGCGCTATATATGAAAATCGATTCTTAAGGAGTAAACTGCAATAAATTGACTACCACAGTCGATATCATTGTTACATTAATACATAGCTATTTATATAATCATCAGCTTTCCGAAGAAATTTAGCAGGTACTGGAAGAATTTGTCGACGTTCCAGTTCCCTTGAAAACAGATTCTAAATTAACGGGGCGACAAGCTTTTATTGATTCATATTTTACAATCTGTTAAGACTTTTGCAAAATTATCTGCAAGTTTAATGCTAATAGATCGTATGTAAGTAACGTATTAATACTGATAAATATTGAACTGTTATGTCTATTACTTGGATATGTCTAAGGAGTACTTTTAATTTTTGCACTTACTTCATCTGTGTACTTACTCGATTTATTGTTACAGTTGTTTCATTTGTTTTCAACCAAGACTTTATAAAGTATATATTATTAGCAATGTTTTATGGCATTCAGTATATTTTTTTTCTTTTTCTGTATTTATTCATTTCTAATAGTACTTTCACTTTTATAAATAAATTTTACTTGTTAATTGTATTACTGAAGTACGTTGTCTTTTTTTTTATTTTTATTAATTCTTCATCGACTGGAATGATATCATTAATATCACTTAAGGGATAATTAGAAGTATTAAAAATATTTGAAAACTGTATTATTTTTGACATTTTTCCTTTGTAATAATCTCACCCCTCTAACATTACTACATATACAATTCATTTTCAAATGTATAAATAATATTGCAAATACTTGTATCCACAGAAGTTGTATCACTACATTTATCTACTGGAAAGTAAGAAATTAGAAATCAAGGATAAATTGCCATAGTAGCACTTTCATTTAGGAAGTTATTAATACTTTTTTATTTTTGACATTTGGCAATTTAATAACTTCTTCCAAAACATATACCGTATTTTGAAAAGTTATTTACTATTCTAAATTGGAATTAAAAAATCATATTTTTGAAATTCATGTGACATGATTCTCTTTACCTATAGCTAGAATATTAAAATGTGTATTCTGAGAAATTTAATTCGAGTACAAATGATGACATTAGCTAGTTAATTAAAAATTCTTTCGTAAAAATGCAAGGTATGGTTCAATCCCATAACCAAAACAAAAACGTGATATAAATTAGCTAGGACTAGATAATACTAACCATGCTTTCGTAGGGTTTCAATGTAATCCTATTTCATTGTTTAATACACTCGGTCATTGGAGTTTTAACAACCTCTTACCATTATACTTATAGACCCAATGTATACTTATAGACCCTTATTGACAAAGCTGACAACATAAATGCTACTTTGACAATAAGTAAATAATTCCCAAAATTTTTACGTAAGATAAAAAATATAAACTTTAACATTTTTTAGCTTTTAAATGTTTTAAACAACATACTAGATCATCTTTCTACAGACAACAAAATAATGAGTATATGATATATTTTTGAAAATTTAACTGGCTATTGTAAAATTAAATCAATATAAGCAGAAAAAATTACAAAACTAATAATAATGGAAATAAAATTAGTACAAGAAGTATATAAATAGGGTACATAATAAATGAATACCAAATAAGAAAAAAACAACATTAAAAAACACAAAATAGAATAAGAATGTATAAGTAACAAAATTAGTAATCTAAAAAGGTATACCATTTATTTTTCATTTTATGGAACTAGTCTTCTTCTCGTTATTTCTGCTTCACTTCATACCTCATGCAATTTCTTTTTAAATCTCCGTCTGAAGCAACTGATGTTGGCTGGAAGTGAGCCGGATATCCGAATGCCGGCTGACGGTACGTCTCCTGCGTACTGGTATATTCCTGTCCATATCCAACATAGCACCGCACCCCCAGGGCTGACCAGCAGAAACATCTTTCGTTGCCTCAAACGATGTTGGCCAAGTTTCCGCGACTTCGGCAAAAATTTCACTTCTGCTCATCGATTGTTCCTCAGACGGGTCTCTAGATAATTTACTCTAATTAATTCAATGTCAATTCATGAATATCACGAATTTTCAAATTTTAAAATAAAAGTCCAATTGAATTCTTAAACGAATTTTACAATTTGTGATTTTAAAGGTGATCAAATTACAATCTACTTTCGTTAGTAACACTGCTTCTTCAGCATTAAATATGAATTCTAATAAAATTCACTTCAAATAAATTAATCTCAAAAGTTTCGGTGCCCCATTTCTACATTAATCAGTTTCTTAAAAACACTATAAATAAAATTAATTTATATTGATTAATTGTACACTCATCGAAATTCGCGCTGTTTACCTCGATTGAAATGCTAGGCAGAATCGTTGCATGGGACTTCCGCAATTAACCTTGGCATTATTAAGGAAATAATGAGGTTAATTTGGATGTTGCTAATCGCGTGTCCTCTACCGGTGGTCATTCGCAGCTACCTTTCTCTTTCCAGCTAACTGCTCTGCTAGGCTTTTATATTAAGTCAAAGTTGACACAGTAAAAAAAAGTCACCTTTTGCTTAAAGAAACAAATAAAGTACACGTTTCTATACACATTATTTAAAAAAAAAGAAATTACATTCGTGCAAACAAATTAATTTTGATTTCATCTTGGACGACCTTCTAGATCCTATGAAATTTAATTTGTCATCACTAGCTGTACGAAGAGAAAGCGCTGATCTATTATATTTATATAAAATCATACACTCGCATGTTGATTGTTCCTATCTCCTCTCTCTACTCAACGTCAACACTCGTCTCGAATCCCGTATACCATTACAGAGATTATTATTACTAAATGTTTATAACAATAATACCTCCTTTTTATAACCCCATAATTCGAATGTGCCGATTGCATAACGGTTTTGTTTCTCATCCGTCCTTGGACATTTTTGAACGGAAATTATATATATATATATATATATTTATTTATATATATATACACACACACACATATATATATATATATATATATATATATATATATATATATATATATATATATATATCTATGTATAATATTTAAAAAGGAAATACAAAATACATTATTTATAAATTGAAACCAGCTTCGATAGAATTAATATTTTGTTCAGTTTGTAGAAAATAATATAATTCTAAGTTAATATTAACTTTAACAATTGATCAATACATTTTGTAATATATTGAATAACACAAATAACCCTTGGAAATATATACATAAATACACTAACCATTTTGGGCATATATAATTAGAGTTAAAGTCTTGTTTTATACTCTGTTCTTTTTATTATACATCTATGTGACTGTAACTTATTTTGTGAGCCTTTCAATAAGTATATAAATTTAGTACAAAACGCAAAAATGTTACTGTGCTTACCCTTTCTTTAATAATACCACTAGTATTATTTATCTCAGCATTTTTTTCATCTTCACCTGTGTTCCGTCTGTGCGTTTATTTTCAATTACATCTTTGTAAGGGACCAATATCTGCAACAATAGTATTTTCTCTGTTTCCACGTAATTACTTTTCCTTGTATTAATACTATTACTACTTTTGTTAAACGTAATAGTTTCAACCAAAACAAATGACGCTTACAACGGTCAGTATATAATTCGATATGTCAATTAAAGATGTGCCTGAAATTAACCAACGACTTATGCGCAGTAGGTATTGCGCAGCCGATGCCAAATAAACATATTCATATCACACTCGAAAGATGCGCAGAATGTGAAGCCATTAACTGCTAAAAAATTGTTTAACGCTCTGAACTTCGTACGCTCTAATATTCGCAAAACTCCTCATCAAACTTCATACCGGGCACTCCATATGAAAATCGATTCTTAAAGAGTAAACTCCAATAAACTCCAAAAATATACACTCATTTTATGAGGAAATTAAGTCTGGTTAATACTTAACATAACATTAATTTAAATTCAACTACTTTGGAAAAGAAGTGAAACAAACTCTCAATTGATTTATGTTAAATAGAAAGAAAATTTTAAAATTTTAACATTTTTGAAATGATCGACTTCTAATTCATTAGGCCTTACTAGAACTAAAACATTATCAAATATAATCATAATATTTCAAAATAAATATTTTCACGAGAGTAAAATATATCTTAGTTATAGCGTTTAAACAATATTTAAAAAAAAGAAATAATTTAAAAAGACAACCATATGAATAATATTTACAATTGTTTTTCTACGAAAATTGTAAAACATAGTTACCAAAACAAAATCTAAAGGTTAACGATACGTCGATGACAAAATGGTAGAACGAGCGTCACGCGGCTGCTTTGCTACCGTTTTATTATTCTTTTTCGAACAGTATTCGCTCTTCCTAATTGAAATTCTAAGACAAATGAAAGATTACATTCTAACACGTTTTAGGTTTATTTCTCAAATTGACGGACGACCGTATTTCTCCATATTACTCAGCTCATAATTTATAAAATTTTGTTCTGTTGCTATCTATGTGCATATTAAAAATCAAATAAATTTTATTATAAATTATGAGAAAAATCAGTATTTTCTTTCGTGATTCTACATAATGTAAATGGTATGTATTACATGCGCTAGTTTATCGAGCACAGTTCCTTACCAAAAATTGGGTTGCAAATATTTTATAAAGGCAAAATAAAATGTTTCTATTAACCATACAAAATATGATACGCAATTGTTACACCAAGTTATTTATGGGCATGTTTCCACACGTTTTAGATAAGATAGTCTATCAGATGGAAAACGGTTAACGTAAACATCGGTATCGAGGCAATTTAACGAGCAGCAGCGCTCCGCCGCGCCCTGCCGAAGCTCATCATATCCTCGTAAAATAGTTATGATCGAAAAATATTATAGCTCGTAAATAGCCGAAAAAACGGACAGAAATTTACCTCAAATTATTGCATTCACATAGCAGTATTGTAATTTAATTTTTTCCCTCTTCCGTTTCCGCCAGCGAGAATAATGTTAACATTACCTCATTTTAATCTCGTCAATGAAATAAATTGGGCTTAGCATCATCATACGCTATCGTGAATGTACGTCTGGTATATAGAGACGAGTATGTGTCTCTGTGAATGAAAATAAAAGAATCATAAAAAAATGGTGAAATTTAATTTGGACTGTCTTTTCAAATTCCTTTATAAGTACCAACCTTGAGAATTGAAACGGGCCAATTTAAATGCTCATAAATTAAAGACACGACATTCTGAAACAAAGCATATTTAAAAAGCATATCATTACCTTCTCGTATTATTTTTAATTAATACATAGAAACGTATACCAATTATGTGCATATCACTATGAAAACGAAAAATGTTTTTTACGTATAGTTCACAACTTACTTATTTTCATATGCGAGTGATTTGTGAAATATACATAAAACATATTTTTCATGTTAAATGGGTGTATTGTCTAAAGAAAAACAATTAAATATGTGCCCGTTGAATTACTCTTTATTTTGCTTCGTTTTACCATACATACGTAATTAAAATCATTAGTTATAACATAAAATAAGCATACGCTCTAATATTTCCCTGCCTGGCCGTTATTATAGTATCATATTTATATTTGCATTACGGTTATTAATTAAATAATAATTAATTATACTGTTATAACAGTAGACCATTAATGTTAATGTTTAAACATTACTGTTTATTTATTAAACATATTTTATTTCTACATCCGTTCTGGCATCCGTACTGTACAGTACGTGAAGAGTTTTCAAACATTGACGAGTCCAGTCAATGCGTGAAAGCCCTCGCCAATAATTTTGCTTTAATAAAAAAACATCATAACGTTCAAATCGGTATACAATTTTACATTGAAGGGTAATGCAGAAACGGAGGAAGATCCCTAGATTAAATGGGTTTTGCATAATAATATTTCAGAATATTAAACGAAAAATTTTTATTTCATGTGTCACACAGATTGAATAATATCAACCAACTTTTCATAAATTATACATTTGATTACTTTTCGTGAATAAATCTATGAAATTTACATTTACTGTTGAAATAAATTGATTGCCGACATTGCGTCGGCAATCAATTTATTTCAACTTGTCACATTGACAATACACGATTCGTTAGACACGTGAATTTTCACATAAATTGGGCCAATTTGCTTGAACTAATTTTATTAGCTACCATAAAAGCTTTTCGATCATCGGGGTTTCATGATGTGTTTGGTGCCAAGCGTATTTATGATGTATTTGGTCCCATACGTACTTTGTATATATATATATATATATATATATATATATATATATATGCATGTGTGTATGTATTATTAAGACAAACAAGCACGGCGGAGAAATTAGTTTTGTAAAATGTATTGATAATAAAAGTAAAAAATTCCCCGAAGATTGGGTGTTATTTAAGACGTAGGTTTTAGTATTGTCATATGTAGAATCCGAATTCTAGTTTTCCGGGACATTGCTATTACAGGGTTCAGATGTGGAATTTAGATAAAGTTAAATATAAAACAATATTTATTGCTTTTTGTTTACACCATACTGTATATATCAAACATATTATCACTGTTAGTGGTTTAAGAGAAAAAAAATATTGTCATCCAACAAAACGTTCAGATCAAAGAATAAATTAAAAATTGTCTTCTATTGCCAAAATATAAAGTAAACTTTTAACTGGGTTTATTAACTCAATTAAAGATGATAATTTAGTAGAAGAACAGTTATTATGTTAATCATTATTTACACAAATTTCTAATAGCTAATACTAATACTTGGCAAACGAAATTTGTAAATATTTACTCCAACTTCCATAGATAATCAAAATAAGTCTTGAAGGGCTTTACTTTCGTAGTTTGATAATGAAAATATTTCTTTTAATTATTGTGTTCATGTTTTGATATAGTTACATCAATGAATTTATTGCTATTGGAATTATATAATAGCCACTGTTCAAATCTGGAGAAAGACTTTGTAATTTAATTGAATTTGAAATTATGTTTTGATTATATCCGTGATTATCTGGTTACGGTCTTTTCGTTGATCAAGCTAATAAAAATGCAATACGACCATGGCATACATAATTTGCGAAAAATGTCAATAAAGGGAATGTTTAAGAATTACTACATTTTTTTGCAATTCCGGACTAACTTATTACGTTTCTGGACACGGGAAAACATTAGAAATTTACGTGACCAAAATTAATGTATTTGCAGTAATATTCCAAAAATACCTAGCCTTGGAATATTAATGCAAATACATCTATTTTGCAACTTTCTTTAAAGGTTAGGTAAAAATTAAAGCTTAATTGAAAAGTTAATATTAATGCTAAATTTCTCTCTGTCGCACTAAGTTACAAAGGTACTTGGCAAATAATGTTAACTTCGTCATTTTAGTGCAGATTTCCCTTAAAATTATAAAATATTCGCAAACAATACATTTTATTTACTTACGTAACTTCTAGTAAATATACAGTTTAAGCAAAAACGTATATAGGTATAGTCAATCCGATTAAATAGTTTTGCAACAAAATAAATAGTATTCCCTAAATTTGTATGGTAATAAAATAAAAGTTTATTTAAAGGAAAAACAAGTTCGGAAAAACTAGTTTATTTAAAGGAAAAACAAAAAAATTGCTTGTTTATATCCGCTGAAAAGGGTTTTATGATTAAAGTTAAATGTGAATTATCCGCGAATATGTAAAGTTATTTGTCACTTCGACTATAAATAACTTTCATTAAAGAAATAAAAGCGGCCAAGTGCGGGTGGAACTTTCACACAAAAGGTTCCACGCCACTGCACAATATTAAATTTAATTCTTTGGTAAATAAAAAGATTAGTAAAAATCTTTGAAATAATTAGCTAATTACGTCTGACACAGCTTAATCACCTGTATTTCATTATTTCTTGTTTTAATGTAAAGTATTCACTCGAATCAGACTACAGTTTGAAAGTTACAGCCCTGGATAGACAGACAGAGAGACGACGGAGGCTTAGTGATAGAGTCCCGTTGGAAACCTTTGTGTACGTTACCCTAAAAATTACTCATCCCTTGAGCTGTAAACCGCGACGCCAGCGATACTCGCTCTCTTTCACTTGATGAAGGACAAAACAAAATAATCAAGTGGATTATTATCAATTCATTCGAGTATTTCTGGCCATAACATAAATTAATATTAATGTAAAAAGATTACTTCAATTGATTCCAACATTAGGAATGTGAAAAAGAAAATAATTTATGACGAACAGTTTTAGCTAAATTTAAATTGTTTTTTTAATATATTAAATGTTAGGGTATTTTGCGACTTTACTCTTTGATTTTAGATCTAATAAGCGGGAAAGTACGAGCAGATAGGTGAAAGAAGATAGCTTTAAAAGCTAATGAAAGTGCAAGAAACTGCGTATAAATATTAACAAACCGTGGTCTAAATTTCGGATTTAAAATTTGTGTATTAACCACGTCTTAAAAGACTATATATAAAAGAAAATCCTGATCCGAATTATTCTTCGTCTACTTTTAAACGCATTTTCATACAAGGCATGCTTTTTCATGTGAAAAGGATACTTATATATTTTTTCAAAATAAAAATATTTGTTGAAAAAAATACTTGCTCGGTACTTGTTTTTATCAAGAAAAGGAGTTTATGGCTTTTTTCTCCTTAAATATGTACCGATATGTAGAAGATATTAAATATTTCTCGTATTCGTTCCTATTTCATTAGCAACAGCAATTTAGTTCACTCTTGATGCGGAAATTGCAGCAAATCGTAAAATTGCTCGTCAATCTCTATCACTTGCGACCTATGGTCGGCCTCCGGAAATTTGTTATACTATTTTCAGGATCTTTTTTTCTAAGTGTAAAAACTAAATCAATATTTTACATAAGCAATACGTATAATGCTCAGAAAACAAAGACATTAAGTCTTAATTCACTTACAGTTAGTGGCAAGCTAAATATAGCACATATTTAGCTTGCTTCTAACTATAGCCAATTTCGTAGTGACTAGTTTTTTCACACCAATCAAGCAACAAGATTTTATGAGGTATTTCTAAGTAAACAAACCTCCTCTTTTTCTAATATTTGTATGTCCATTGTGGTTCTACATATTTAGCTGTAGAATGTAAATACAAAATATTAATTTTATTAAGTTGTCGTGTAAAACCTGCAATCGCAAAGTATTTTTGTTCGGATATTTTTACATTTATCAGAAAAAATACCAACATAACTTCTTTACAGCCGATTCCCAAAAAACTATGTCACAGCGAGAGCAAAAATATATAATTTTTTGGTAGAACCTAAGACATAAAACTCCATTAAATAAGTTGCATCATAAAGAATCTTCCTACCTTTACAGTAAACATGAAAAAGCATACCGTGTTTAGTCATACAAAATTAAAGCTAGTATTCAAAATTGTATATAATCTTCAGTAAAACTATTTAACTTTTGTAAAAAGATTTAATATTCTAAAATGTTTGTAATGTGTGTTAATTTTAACTCAATTACTTGGTAGTTTGTTTAAGGGTCGCAATATGAATAATTTGTTAAGTTTGCACAGTCTGAGAAGTTATGCTGAATCCGCCAACTATGCAAATTATTGGAACTAAATACCTCGCGAACCGTTGCTATGACAACAATAACTATTTAAATAAAATATCCGTACTTAATAATGTTTTTGATAAGATATTTAAGATTTTTGATGCACTGTGTCTATTAATTTTACAAAACGGGTCAAACGTAACAAAAATTATTGTAAAATGTGTTATATAAGAATCGCTGTTCGGAATGACATAATTATATAAGAATCGCTGTTCGAATAGACTAGATTAATTTGAGACTTCATGGAAATGATTTAGTTTGGTGCCTTATAGAGAGAGGTAGATAAAGAAATTTGATATTTGAAAGACATGGAATGACAACACGTACATCGATGGTACATGATAGAAGTGACCCGGTTTACTATGCATTCTATGCAATCAAGGAAAAATTTTAAAAAGTGTATTACCGTAGCGTCATTACTTTTTCATTTAAAAACAAATTATAAGAAATTACTTACACATAGAACACATAATGCTTTATTAAAATAAATGCTAAACATATAGAGTTAATTAATATAACGGACCGGAATCAACTCTGAAGAGAATATGATTTAAATATTCTTGAATTTTCCTCAAAAGAATAAAACCCAATGTGTATAATATTATAAGATCACTCACGTATCCGTTTGTCGGTCCATCTTTCACGACAGTTTTTAATGTAACCCACTTGACGTATATACCTATAAGTTGTAAATTTTAAAGGGTGCACAGAAACATTTTCTTTTCATACAAAAAAAACTACTTTTACTACAAAAAAAATGCTAAAATTTGCGAGTGCTGCATATACGCTGTATGAATATGTTAATCTGTGATAAATATTTTAATTAAAAAAAAAAGTTATACTTAAATTCTAATTAAGTTTTATAGGGTTGTTACTCAACTTGCATATACCAAATTTTATACCTTATTCTTTAAATTACTCGTTAGACAAATTTAAAGAGTATGTTATTCTATATATTCTAACGAATAATTTAATAATTGTGACAATGTTTAATAAATTGTACGCGCGGACCATCACACATTGACATATGACTTGTCAATAATTCAAAAATCTTTGCCTAAACGTGTGAAATTATAACGGGTGTAGAAATAAAATATATACAGTTAATAAACAATAATTTTTAAATAATTACATATATTTAATAAACGTATAGCCTATTATTATAATAGTGCAATTATTTAAATTAACAACGTCAATACGATTAAACAGATGACATTGCAATAACGTAACGTAATATGTGTTTACCATATCTAATGTTTTAAGTTATATGGATATGTTAAATGAAGCAAAATGAGAATATCGTAGACGTTTCAATTCTGCCGTGTGATACACGAGCACGCCGTTAATTTTTTTCTACAAATATTTAAAAATATGTTCAGCAAAAGAACGAACATGTTTTTTGCAGAAAATGTACAGTAGATATATCGTTTTATACGATTGGCTCAAACTAACTTGCAGATGAGGATAATTGGTCCATTTTGTTTCTTTGGCCATAACTAGAAATAATATTGTATAAAATATAATATTGTATAAAATACAGTATAACGTTTCATTTGTGCTTACGAGCGGCAACGAATGAGAGGAAAAATGAAATCACTGTACTCATGTATGACTGTCACCATAATAGGTGATTTGAGATAAATGTTGGTGCATATTAGGGGCTGTCTACGAGCCAGAATATTTTTTCGATATTATATTGTTTTACGATATTATAATGAAACCGGCGAGATGTCGCTGCTCGTTAAAGTGGGGAGATACGGATCTTCGCGTTCAGCGCTTTATATTTAATAGGAATCTTAAGTATGACAAATGTGATATAAGTCTATAAATGACCTAGACTATCAATTACTTGCTAAACATAAAATGGTTATAAAGAATATCGTATTTGGCTTGTAAAATGTTTGTGGCATTATCTTTTCTTGGGGAGCTTTGTTCGATAAACTGACGCATGTATTACGTTGCAGTTATCTTAATGAAAAACTTGAAAGAAAAGGACAATTTTTCTAATAATGAATACAGATAAGCAACATTAATATTTGTGTGTAATTTCTGAAATATAAGCTTTTAAACATATTTGGTTCGCACGTTGGATTACTAAAACGAATATAATGTTAAAGAAACCTAGGCCTGCCGAAACTAATAACATTAGTTTTACACAAGTTACAAATAGTAACTCTGGGAAAAACATACTTCCATCGTGATATCTTAAACCGTTCCGAAGTTATGACGATGTTAGTATTGGATTCCGTGAAGTATGCCTACACACTGAAACCTAGTATAGATAAAATATGCATTCAAATATATTAGAATTCAAAAGTATTCTTCTATGACTTTACTTTTTGATCAATTCCTAATAAAAGTTTATAGACTATATCCATATTTTCAATTCTAGTATACCGGGCGCCATCTATGGTACAGTAGCAGAACCCTTTATTATCAAAGGTTCTTTGATTAAAATCGGCAAAACACTTAATTATAAATACTCGTACTTTATTTCTTTTTCTAAACTAATTAAAAAGTTCACGCCTACGAATTTGTGGGCACAGCTAGTTTTAAATAAAATTGGTTCAGTTTTTAATGCGCACATTGATTTACTAAAGTAATTTCCATGCTGCTCTTTCCAATAGGACAAAGTATTATATGTACACTTAGTTATTTAGCGAACTTAATAGATTATTCCATTTAATTAGGAAATTGTCATAAACCGAAATGGAAAATAAACTATCAATCCTCTCATAATTTTTGCAAATTTCGTAATAATATTTTATCCTTTTTTTCATTTTATGTTATATAGCGTAATTTGCCGCAGGTACCTTATACTAAAAGTTATGAAAATCACTATATTAAAATACATTATATTAAAAAAACGCTTGAATTACAAATAAAACCTTTTTTACAAAAAATGAAATCTACTTTATGTAGGAAACGCACTAAAAAGTATATTATAATGGAAATATGAATACTTATCTGTACCTTTTGCGGCACAATGTCGTTTCGGAACAAAAATAAATTTGTAAAATACTGCTATTGTTAGAGATTTTTAGAATCGGTTCTAGTCGACGCTCCTTTTCTCTTTCATGTACATGAACACCACAAACACACACACATACACCAACTCGCGCGCGCACACGTATGCGTATACGCACACGAATACGAGCTAGCGCAAGCACACTCACACGCACACGCACACACACACAAATTGAATAGCTACGCAACGAGTGACCATAGCGTGGTACTGTGGGAAATATATACTTGCCAGGATACTAGATCATACTATAGTAGATCAGTACATAGGCAAACTAATGCAATTGGCTGGAAGGCAAAGTCATTCGATACTACTGCCTTCATAATAGCTCTGGGCAGTGATCCAAACAGTACTGTAAATGCTGAGATGACGACAGAAGACCTGATGAAGAGAATCGCAGAGGTCTGTGGTCTGTATGTCTCGAAGGCGCGGCATGAACCAGCCTCCATCAGTGCACTGGTGGAATGATCAAATCAGTGCCCTTCGTAAGGAGTGCCTCAAGACGAGAAAAGCATCTCAGCGTAACTGGCGGTTCCGCGGCGGGATTTCACAGACGATATTGTACCGCAAAAGTTCCAACTGAGAACTCATATTTTCATTTTACTGTTTTACTTTCTTGCTTAGGTCAAAATAAATATAACAAGTCCACGGTCAACGAGTTTACTGTTCGTTGTTGAATAATTCTATGATGCACTTTCAATTTCTATGGTCAAATTTTAAAGAAATTTTACTATTCTTGGGCCATTCAAATAAACATAAATTATCCAAATTGGTCGATTAATGCCGGATATATGAATTAACTAACACAAATAGTCCATACCTCTACAGTGACAGGCTGAGTAATAGAAATCTGAATTCTATGACAGGGTCTCTGCTTTAAACCCAAAATACAAATTTTAAAATAGCAGAGCTTCAAGGCTCGCCGTTTGGACAGGTAGTACACCTGCAGGATCAGGATTTATGGACCTCATCACGTCACGTCATTGTATTACTATATTTACTGAAAACTTTTGCT